>CM021107.1:26790398-26976346 GCA_007115665.2 Sequoiadendron giganteum | reverse complement strand
TTATTGAAATAAAACATTTACCAATCTTAGAAACAATGAATGCCTGTGTTATTTATTTCTTTCTTTCGCAAAAACAGTAAAAATGAGAACATATTGTTGTTTTATCAAATTTAGAAGAAAGATCAAACAACAAACCATATTTTTAATTAAGAGAAGAATGATCTTGAACAAAAAATAATTAAAAGATAGTAGATTTCTGTATTTAGAGAATTCTGTCTTAGCATGTTTGAAGATTTCCACATAAAACAACATGTTTTAGATTCACAAAACCCCCAAACGAAAACAAGATTCGTTAACTGTACAGACAGAGAATTGGAAATTACCAGAAAAGAACATGAAATCATTAAAATAGAAAACATTAAAATTATTGAATGTTTCCCAGAATGAAAGGATTCAAATAATTTTGTGTATTTAAATATGCTTGAAAAGAAGAAAGTGAGATTTGATAATTCTCTAGAAACGATATTAAATTTCTACAAAACATAAGAAAATACGAGGTTTTATGATTTTGAAAAGATATTATTATTTAAAAGGAAATATGAAAAACAGTAAAGAGAAGAAAGCAAGTTAAAAATATACTTACTTTGAAATGCAACAAATTAGAAAATGATTATTTCAAAGTGTAGATGAATTTTATGAGTAAATGAACCAAAATATTGTGTGTTCTTTTATTTATTTCGATTAAGAAAATAATGTTATTTACGATGTAAATCTGTGATTGTTGCATTAAAACCATGTATGCTTGACAATGGAATGTGCATGACATGTGTTGGGAAAGATAATTTATTAAATTGAATGGAACCATACATGCTTGATAATTGAATGTGCATGCCATGTGATTGGAAAGTTACCTTCCAGGATAGATGTCGAATATGGGTTTATAGAGAGTGTAGTTTTGCTGTTCCAAAACTACTATTATTTGTCGCGCATGACATTTTACTTGGCCAAGTAACTTAAGGACCATTGAAACAGATGGAATATATATAACTCTCTACCATATCCTAGTATAGAACTTGCTTGTTTCTTAAATGAATTAGAAAAATGAAAATGCTTGTGGATTTACTAGTTATACTAGGCATGCATCATATTCCATCCTGCTTGTCGACTTCTTTTTGCTAAGCGATTCGTGCAGGGTCGGGTATTCTTTGATTGACTAAGGAATTCTGGGGAAGCGTAAGCTTCGAGGTTGGGCGGAAAAAGCGCTTGAACCTTGTTCTTGTCTTCATGTTTGAAGATAAGCTATTGGATTGAAGATCAAATGAAGATTTCTTCATATATCTATTATATTTCATTATTGTATGATTATTGTTGAACTTAAGGTGACATAATGCCTAAGTCTTGAATTATAAATTTCTTTTACAATGTTTTGTATTATAAATATCGTGAAAGATGACAAGTGTTTATGAATGTAATTGGATGTATTATGAATCTTGTTGTAGACTTTAAAGTCAAAATTGTGGAATCTTGTGGATTAAACAATGTTCATGAATGGAGTTACAATATTTTATGGAATGGAAATCAATTTATGAAAGGAATTATAGATTTTTTGGAATTAAAGATTTTTCTCATTACATTTGGTATCAGAGCTACCGGTTCTGCACTAGAACCTATGAGCTCATTATGCAATAATGCGTAAACCTTATCAGAAGATAAAGTTTGAAAAGTTCTTGTGCCAGAACAACAAGAGAAAAGAACTTAAGGAAGTGAAAAGGAAGATGTAAGCCTTATTAACTTGTGTAAATTGGGGCTAAATAAAGATTCATCCCTGGAATCAAAATTCCTAAACTAACAACTTATGATAAAACCTAGGATTGCGGAAGATTATGCAATCAGGTTATGAAGGAAGGTTAGGAAGAATAACCTATACATACATGACTCTAAGAAAAAGAGAATGAGTAGGAATGAGATAAATTGAATTGTAGCAACCTACAATTGTAAAAGAGTCTGGAACTCTTGGATTAGTGTAAACACTACGAATCTATGTATGCAAAGTCAGCATAAATTAGATTGTTCAAAGTAGGATATGAACGAAGGAAGTATCCTCAAGGGTTGGGGAACTCATGACTTAAACTCTTGTGTTAAGATAAAGATCTTGTTAGAAAAGAGTTAGTACCGAGGAATTGAGAAAAGACCAGAACGGTCAGAGGAAACAATCAATGACATGAGCAAGGTTCCTCCAACCAAAATCAATGAGGTTATTGAAGTTTTTGGAATCAAACAACTTATGAATAATGGTTCCAAAAGGGAATAGGAATGCAACATGGCTCTATGTGTCAGGACACTAGAAGTTGCAAGGAAAGCAACACTCTGAGTTGAGAAGTACATCAATAAAAGAGGTTTGTGAGCATGGATATTCCTCCATTAAAAAGGATATTATAAAGAAGATGGAATATTATTTGTTCTTATTAAAATTCTAGAAGTTGCTGATTATTCATTGGATCTCCTACTGAATGATCCAATATGCTGAATCTGTGAGATAAAAAAAAAACAATGAAAATTCAACAAGAAGGAATGACAAACCCTTTCCAAATAAGCAAGTAAATTTCTATAAGTTCAACGTAAGAAGAAAGAAAGTTGCGGAAACACTAAGGGGGGGGAAGGAAGAGAGTGGATTGACTCAAGCTAAGTACCCCACCCAACAAAAACTTGGTTATGACTTCTTTGCAAGTCATAAGGACAATTAAGTCATACATTTTATGACCACAAGGGAAAAAGGACAAATGGAAAGGTTAAGAACTATGACCTTTATACCTTATGATTATCTGATCTAAAGATCAAAGGATATTATTATAGATGCCTTAGAAAAGGATAGGCAGATAACTTGATCATGATAAGGAAGATCATTGTCTATGGATTGACAAGGAAAGATCTAAGAGACTTGTGATTGGAAGAAAGTGTCTCTATACTCTTATATACTTTATATAGATAATTTAAATAATGATTTTATTTCTATATGAAATATATCCATGTCATGAAATGACTTGACACTGAAGCTTACTATGCTAAGAAACATTTGGACGAGAAAAAAAAAAGAGTTAGCTATTTAAGCCATTGAGATGGAGTGAAAAATAAAGTAAGATGTGATGTTATGTGAACCACACCAAAATATCTTAATGAGAATGATTAGATCACTTAATCAATATCTTACTCTTGAATGAAACCTTGGGTTAAAGATAACCTAATTGGGACAAGAAGTTCATTCAATAAAGAGAGAGATCTTATGATGAGACTAAAACCTATTAAGTTGGGTTACGTACTGGATTACTCTTTAACACCTATAAGTAGAAATTAAACTTGAATGAGTTGTACATTGGGTCTTGACTATAGCCTTATAGAGTGGGGAAATCTATAAACAATTGTAATAGTCAACAATTAAGGATTCCATCTTAAGAATTGGAAGGGAATATTGGGTTTAAGATTGCCCATGTGATTGAATATCATTGGAGTTAATGAAAATCTATAAGGATAGAAACATAGGAGGGATGCCTAGTAAGTTAACGAAAGTCATATTATTGACAAGACTTTAATTTAAGTAGCTCTTATATTAAAAGAGAAACACTTTCAAAAGGAAGCATCTATTGTCATGACAAAACATCATAGAATTTTCACTTAGCAAGAAATGCTGAAAATCTTATGGAGAAGAACATTAGAATTGTTACTTGTGCTCAAAATGGATATATTCAAGTTGAGACTCTCCTATAATTAAGAAATCATGGAGTTAAATGTTCATGCTTGATGATTAGATATGCAATTAAATTTGTTATTATCTAGAGATCAACGTGATTGAATGAGGATTAATACTCAAAAATTAGTACCAGATTAAATCAGGGAAATTAGATTGAGTTAAAAGATGAATTGCATCTTTGAAAATAATCCAAGGACAAAAGAAAATCCATGGTATGGATGTCCTGAGATAAGGGGAATTATCTCCACAAAACCTATAACCATTTACATGAAGATTAATAATGGCGTAAGATCAAAATAGGTTATCACTTAGTCAAAGGATAGACTATTGTTGGATATAAAAGAACCTATGTGTCCAAAATTTGGAAGATTCGAGAATGGAACGAGGAAAATAATGTCAAAGTTAGGACATCAGAATGGCAAAGGGAATTGTCAGATGAGGATCCACTATCATCTGGAAAAAGATAGAGTAAGAAGCTGCATGGAATGTAGCAGGGTAACGTATAGTATGCCAAGAAATGAAGACCAGAAGTCATCATTGGTAGGACATGTAACTCTCTTGAGATTCTAGAAGGAAAATGGTAGAACACAAGACAATTAATTTGTTGATGTTAGTAGAATTAACATAATGTTCTAGTGGATAGACTCATCAAAGAAACCAACAGTTTTTGGAAACTCGACTTATAGGATTTTGGTCCTAAATAATATATTGTGGGCAAGTAGTTGCTTAGTAAACCTGAAAGGTTATTTTAGTTTAGAAAAACTAAAAAATGATAGGGTTGTGTAAACCAAAATCATACCATGAGGCATTCATTTGAATAGATGTGCAATATATTATTTTAGTCAAATAAGTAAAATGGTGGACTAAATCTTGAATGATTTGTAAACTTCTAAAATTAAAGTTTGGACCATTATATGGAAAGAAAGGAAACTCTATTAAAGCTGAAAAAGGCTTGAATATAACCATAGACTTGTTAAAATTTCAAAAAGGATTAATAGATCGAAGTGATCGATCAAACTTAATTGATAACAAAGAATACGTGTGTAGCAGTATCAAAATTGATAATTGTCTAGGAGCAAGGTTATGCTCGAGATAGAAAAGTAATCAAGGGAAAGTACTTTATGGTAAGGATAATGAATGTGTAAGTGGCGGATGGACTTGGTTTATGAGTTGTCTAATAGTGTAAATACAAAGGAAAAGGATTGGAACCACAATGTAGTGTATAATACATTGACATTCCTCTTCCATTTGGACTATACTAAGGATAAATTCATGGACCAATGAATTCCGATCACTAAGTATAGTTATTTTTTTTATATATTGGATGTATTTATGGAATAAATCTCTTTGGGAGAGTAAGTATGTGTGAAGCATACGAGATTTCCCTATGAGATAGTAAGGACACTTGAAGCAAGGTCTAGAAAGGACAATATTACTACATAGGATGAATGTTTTGTAAATCTTACGTATTTTGGGAAATCATCAAAGTTGGCTCCGAGTTTTGTGGGACCCTTTGATGTATTGGAATTCATTAATCCAGTTGCTTATAGACTAGCATTAACAGGGATAGTACTCATTACAAGGTCCAGTGGGCCCAGTATACTGAGGATAGTGCTACATGGGAGGATTTTGAGATGATTGATTGTCATTTTCCTCATTTGCTTTCTTAGAGTAGTATTCGCTTAATGCATGAGATACTTGATACTCTTATTATTGATTCACATGTTGTGAACTTGGATAGCGTGGATGCTACTATGGATTGCTTATGCTTATGTTTTAAGAACTATGATGTTATTTATTATATCATTATGATTGAGATACTATGTTTTACTATTTGAGATACTATGCTTATTGATTGAATAATAAGACATCGAGACGATGTCTCTTCCAAGAGGGGAAGGATGTCACGTACTGATTTTTATCAATTATTTAATTGCAAATATAAATAATGAGATTTGCATGTTTATGTTAGATGATTATAAAAATGGAAATTGAAATTGAAATTGATGATTATTGAAATTGAAATGATTTGAAATTCATTATTATGAAATTCGGGGATTGTCATTGCTGATGAGAAATTGAGTGCAAGTGAACACAAGAATAGGTGAACGAGAATGAAGGCAAGAAAATTGATCAGGTAGAGTCATTTTAGCCATTAGACGTTAATAAGGATGATGGAATCTCACACACCACTTAGTTATTTTAATGTGTTTTCGTGATGATTATTATTTTGAATTTTTTTAAATAAGTTTATTTGATTGCTTGAATTTATGTGAAAATAAATATGTTTGCTTTTTGAAATGGAAAGATTTATTATTTATGATGAGTTTCTAAAATTTAGTATATTATGTTATTGTTGTAAGAAAATGGTTTATATATATAAATGTAAAATTTGTGTTATTGGTTTATTTGTTATTTTCGCAAATAATAAATGAAAGTGGAAAGATATGTTTAAATAATTATATATATGAAATTAAGTTATTTAAAAAAATAAGAAATAAATGCAATACATATTAAATTTGAAATGAATAGAAAACAATAGTAAAAAACTTGAAAACAATTACCTTTCAATCAATTGCGCATGCAAACAAAGAGATAGAACTCTGAGTTATGGCCATCACTGCTGGAAATTGGGCATAAATTGTGGATCAAACTTTATTGAACACTTCAATATTTGCACGAATTAAGAAACAGGACAAAAATCCATTTTTGGAAGAGAGGGAAATAAAGGCATAAAAATAGAGTTGGTTTCATAATCACGGTTGATCTCCCATGTGCGCAAGTTTTTTTAGAAGGAGAGATTTTTTGTTTTGTTGGAAATCCTCTCTGAATTCATGCGTCAGTGGTAGGAAGGAGGCAACCATGAGAGAGGGAATAGAGAAAGTTTAGTTGACTTATCCCATGTGCATATGGGAAAGGGAGTAAATAAGGAAGGTGCGTGGAAAGTTTAGAAGGGAGGCATGTGAAGAGATGAAGGAAGGCATGTGGGAGAAGAGGAGGGAAGGTGCAACAAGTAGGAAGAACTAAGGGAGAACGCAGGTGAGGAGAGGAGAGGGTGCAACCAGTGAAGAGAATGGAGGATCTATATAGCTCATCTCCCATGCACATATGAAGGAAGGGAGTTAAGAAGGAGAAGGTGCAGCTAGAAGAAAGAATTAAAAAGAAGATAACATAAATTGGGAGTTTAGAAAATACAAATAGAAATTGGGAGTAAAGAAAATACAAACAGAAATTGGGAGTTTAGGAAATACAAACAACAAACTCTCCACACACGCATGAGAGAAGGAAGGAAGGAGGATAAAAAACCAAAGGAAAGAACAAAGGAGACACAAACACAAACAAAAAATGAAGATCACAAGAACAATAGGGGAAATAGACGGAGGTCTCCATTACAAAGAGCGTGGAAGATAAAATACTCACAAAAAGAACAAAAGAATAAGATTCATTGCTAGATTCAGGAAAACACACAGTTGCAGGAGATTAACAGGTAAGATTGTTGGAATGAAACATTTACCAGTCTTAGAAATAATGAATGTTTGAGTTATTGAATTGGTTCTTTTGCAAAAATAGTAAAATTGAGAACATATTGTTGTTTTATCAAATTTAGAAGAAAGATCAAACACCATACCATATTTTTATTAAGAGAAGAATGATCTTGAACAAAAAACAAAAAGAGACATTAGATTTCTTATTTAAAGAATTATGTTTTAGCATGTTTAAAGATTTGCACAGAAAACTGGATGTTTAAAGTTTTATTCCATTAAACATAGTGAAGATTTACACATAAAACACATGTTTTAGATTCAAAAAAACCATGAAAAGAACACTATATTCGTTAAACTGTACAGACAAAAAATTGGAAATTGCAAGAAAAGAACATGAAGGTATTAAATTATCATAGAATATAATTGTAGAATGTTTTCCAAAATTATAAGATTAAATACTTTTGAATATTTAAATATGTTTGACAAGAGTAAAAGTGAAATTCGATAATTTTCTGGAAATGATATTAAATTGCTACAAAATAGAAGTAAATATGAGTTGATTTATATTTTTGAAAAGATATTATTTTAAAAAGGAAATATGAAAAACAAAAAAGAAAGAAGTTCAATTTAAAAATATATAATTACTTTGAAATGAAACGAATTAGAAAAGGATTAATTAGAAGTGTAGATGAATTTTATGAGTAAATGAACCAAAAGAATGTGTGCTCATTTATTCTTGTTTTATATGTACTTAGTTACATATGTGTGCTACACCTTCTTTTATTTATTTTGAATGGAACCATGTATGCTTGATATGGAATGTGCATGACATGTGTTGGGAAAGATAATTTATTTATTTTGAACGGAACCATGCATGCTTGATAATTGAATGTGCATGTCATGTGTTTGGAAAGTTACCTTCCAGGATGGACGCTTAATATGGGTTTATAGAGAGTGCACTTTTTCTTTTCCAAAACTACTATTATTTGTCGTGCATGACATTTTACTTGGCCAAGTAACTTAAGGACCATTGAAATAGATGGAATATATATAACTCTCTACCATATCCTAGTATCAAACTTGCTTGTTTCTTAAATGAATTAGAAAAATGAAAATGCTTGTGGATTTACTAGTTATATTAGGCACGCATCAGATTCCATCCTGCTTGTCGACTTCTTTTTGCTAAGCGATTCGTGCAGGGTCGGGTATTCTTTGAATGACTAAGGAATTCTGAGGAAGTGTAAGCTTCGAGGTTGGGCAAAAAAATCGCTTGAACCTTGTTCTCGTCTTCATGTTTGAAAAGAAGCAGTTGGATTGAAGAAAAAATGAAGATTTCTTCATATACCTATTGTATTTTATTATTGTATGATTATTGTAGAACTTAAGGCGACAAAATGCCTAAGTCTTGAATTGTAAATTTTCTTTTACAATGTTTTTGAATTGTAAATGTCGTGAAAGATGACATGTGTTATGAATGTAATTGGATGTATTATGAATCTTGTTGTAGACTTTAAAGTCGATTTTTGGAATCTTTTGGATTAAACTTATTTATTTAATAGATTTACGATATTTATGGAATGGAAATGAATTTTAAAAAGGAATTATAAATATGTTTGGAATTAAAGAGTTTTGCTCTTTACAGCCGAGAGCACACCATGATAGAGCAGTTCCTCCCTGACAGGGTAGCCCGATAGTTCGACAAGATTCAGGATAGGCTAGATGATCAGTACATGGCGATCTTCGCCCATAGTATGAGAGAGACAACATGGGGCCAACCGATTTCGGCACTAGAGGCAGTATCCCTGTTTAGGAAGCTAGTGGCCAGGCCATGGCCATATGATCAGGGGTCGAAAGATGCAAGGGTTACCCAGGTGTACAGAGCTTGGTTCAAGCCTCCTCTCCGATTGACAGTTCTAGGCATAGTTCTTCAATGACGGAGGCCGAGAGGCAGATCAACTGGCAGGGGTAGAGGACAGGGAGGTAGAGGCGACCATGACAAAGATGGTGACGGGGACAGGGGAGGAGGTGGCCCTCCTCCACATTAGACACCACCGCATGACCAGGAACCCCCATGGGTACCGACACCACCGCATGTAGAGATTCATGAGATTCCTAGACAGGATGATCAACCCGAAGATGGGGATAGAGCAGTCCCAGATCAGTAGCCACCAGGGCAGCCCAATCATAGAGATGCACTGATCCAATAGTTGCAGGGTTAGATACAAATTTTGACAGCCGAGAGAGATCAGGCTTGGCAACATGTTTTGACAGTTACTGTTGAGAGGGACCAAGCTTAGTCCGAGAGGGATCAAGAGATTGGTCGACAAAGGCAGCTGGAGAGTACAACCTCATCCGCCCAGGGTCGGTCAGAATCCTTGAGGGCATACCAAGAGGTGGTTAGAGAGGTCAAGTACTATCAACAAAATTATTGGTAGGAAGTTCCACCAACTGGTCAGGTGCCGAACTTTTCACAGTAGACGAGGATGAGGCCTCTCGAGGACCATGGTGAGAGGCAGGCATGAGAGGGCAACAACCAATAGGATTAGTCCTTCGATCACAAACAATTTTGTATTTTTGATCCATGGGCCCTGATTATTGCCCCTATTGTATCATGTTCTTTGATGTATATACTTGATCCGATTTTGTACCATGACAATTGTACATTTTTGATGATATATATGAGATGATTATATTTATGATGTATGGATGCTTTTTAATTTCCTATGTGTTATGAGATGTTATGAAATGCTTTTAATTTATGCTCATGCAATATGTGTATGTTTCTATATGATGTGATGATGATTATGGATGCATTTCTCTTTGTATTTTTCTATGCACTTTGATGAGAATCGGATGGATGTAGTGTATGTAATTTGTTATGTATTGTTGTGCAAATGATTAATGATGCAAATGATATGTGACCGATTATGTAATGCTAATGGATGTTAATGATTTTTATTATGCCCTTAATGTTTTGTGCAGTATTATGGGATGAATGTAGTGAAATGATCTCTTAAGATACTTAGAATAAAAAATCTATATTATTCTTCATAACTTAAGGCGATGATAATGCGAGTTGATATGATGTGGTATGATCTATATGATATGATATGCATTTATCCTGATGATTTTGTGGATGCAGGGCAAATGCATTAGCGATGTTCTGATTAACTATCATGGTACAATGTTAGTATGGAAAGAAGATAGAAGAAAAGAGATTCCACAAGTCATTACATGTCGATGTTTTACTTACCAGGATTCAGGATTTCCAAAGGGCCAATTACTTGATGTTTGATAACACACATAAGTATGATGCATCAAGGTATCAAGAACCAGGATGGCGTTGTACCTAGTGTGATGGATTTGACTCGTCAATCAGATAGGAGTATGCCTATTCACACTTAGCATACAAAACCTTATTTAGGATATAGTTCAGACATTCTAAACATCTCATACCAAAACATAGAAAAGCAAGCCTTCCTATGTGGTCAACAAGACACCTAAAATATCTTCCTTAAAAACCAAACAAGGTACACATGAAATAAGTTATTTTACAAGAGTATCTGACAAGCATAGTAGATAAAAAAGATAATGATCATTTCCCCATTCCTTTCTCTCTGAACCTGTTTTGTTTAGGCATCATCGAGAGGTCCTTGGAATGAGTGCAAAATAAGATAAGTCAAAAAGACCCGATAAAGTGAACAAATGAGCTAATGTTATTTGTACCACTAGCTAAGACTAAACTAAGGTGATACCTGATGTTGATGTCTAGTGTAGGAAGGATGCATCCTAGGACATGTTGTGATTAGGGTTTTGATGAGATTGATTGGATGATAAGCTATTGATACTCCGAGTTGATCAACATGATTGCTTACTGACCTAGACTTGAGACTTTGACGTTTAGTTGTTCACTTTTGGACCTGCTAGACTTGCTTCTGACTAACTCTTCAAAGGATGAAGGTGATGATTGATTTATCATGAGTGATAATTATTTCGGGTGAAAGTGAGATGAGACGGGTGCACCATTTTGGGTTTTTCAAATGTTTTGAGGCTGTTTTGATTTTTGGATTTTTGAGACTTCATAACCAAGAGAATAACCTAAATACCTAACCTAGGGGTCTCGAGAACCGATCATCAGATTAGCCTTGCCTACGTTATACATGTAGAGGCCACATAGTTTGATCGACGATAGAATTGAATCAATGATGAGAGATGGGCAAACGGATTGCCAAATTGCAACGGACGCCTAAAGGACTGACCTAGGATTTATCGGGGGATGATCAAAGATCAACCTTACCTACGTTCAAACTCAGAGACGATGTAGTTTGGATGAATGACTCTATTTTTGATTTTTGACATGTTTTGAATTTTGAATGATTTGGATGTTTTTTGGATTTTTGATGTATTTTTTGAATGTTTTGGGATTTTTTTCTTTTAAGGAAGATCACCAGAATATACACGAATCCGATCTGATGTAGGTATAGGAATATGCCCCCAACATGATGTGATAGATTATTTCGATATAGGTAGGACAAACTGACCTCAGGAATATGCCAAGTAGTACTAGGGTGGAACATGATACGAGCACAAGATCAAGCTATGGTACAGATGCGAACAGGTTGGTGGAAGGATAAATGTAATGGATAAGTGAATGCACAGAATAGGCCATGAAGATCCTAGTGGATGGAGAGTGCTTTATTTACACTTGGGGCCTATTTGCTAGGTTTTCACCAAGGTACTTGTCCAAAGCGCCACCGAAGAGGTTTTCACTAGAGATGATTTTTTTCTTTACTGTTTTCAATCATTTTTTTGATATTTGTATATTTTTTCTTTTTTAGTTGTCACCAAGACGCGTGTTTGCCAGGTTTTCATCTAGGTGACCATTTTTAAAGGACATTTTCTGATTTTTTTGTATTTTTTGGTTTTATACCTTGAAATATTTGAGGCATAATTTTTTTTGAGATGGGAGTTATTCAGGGGCTCCTGCAGAGGCTCGCCTTCTGGTGTTGATAACTGGTATGCCCCTGATTTATAGCTTGCTGTAATGATGAAAGGTCCCAACCAGTTGGGCTCAGATTTTCTTTTTCTTTCTGGGTTTGGTACATTCTTCTGGTTCTCCTTTAGCACAAGTTCACTGACTTGGAAGGTGAGTCTCCTGATCTTCTTTTTGTAGCTTCACTTTAGCCGGTTCTGATAGACCTGTAGATGGTTTAGGGACTCCATGCACTATTCATCTAATAACTCCAACTCATTTAACCTTGACACTCAATATTCCTCATATGTAATGAGGTTTTATAGTGATATCCATAATGATGGGAGCTTGATCTCGATTGGGAGGATGACTTTTGATCCGTAGACCAGGGAGAATGGGGTGGCACTTGTTGGCATGTAGATGCTGGTGCAGTAGGACCATAAGGCGGGATTTAGTTGTAGATTCCAGTCATGACCAAATTCATTGACTGTTTTCTTAAGGATTTTCAAGATAGTTTTATTAGTGGCTTTTGCTTGGCCATTGCCTTGTGGGTAATACAGAGTGGAAAAGCGATGTTGGATATTGAATTTGTGGCAAAGGTTACACACATCCTGATTCTTGAAAGGTGTCCCATTATCAGAGATAATGGATTGAGGGACACCGTATTGGAAAATGCGATAGTTCAGGATGAACTTGGATATCTACTTTTCGGTTATGTAGGTCATGGGAATTGCTTTGAACCACTTTGTAAAGTACTCTGTGGCAGTGATGATGAATTTGTGTCCGTTGGACGAGGTGGGGGTGATTTTTCTGATGAGATCGAGCCCCCACTGCAAAAAAGGCCAAGGTGTTATAATAGGATGAAGCTCTTGAGCCCGTGAATGAATAAGGTTTCCATGTTGTTGGCACTATAAACAATTTTTGACAAATTTGTGTTCCTCTCTTTCCATTGTTGGCCAGTAGTACCTGGTTCTCATTAGTTTCTTAGCCAAGGTTATACCACTTGAGTGTGAACTGAAAATGCCATTGTGGACCTCAGTCAGAGAAATTAGGGCTTCCTCAAGATTTAAGCAATGCAATAGGGTTCCTTCAATGCTCCTACGATAGAGGGTTTCTCCTAGGATGATAAAGCGTAGGGACCTTTTGACAAAGGATCATTTAAGGTTTGGGGTTATGTCAGCTAGGAGGACTCCTATTCTCAAGTAGGTGTAGATGTCATGATACCAAGGATCACCGGGACCAACGATTTCACACACGAATTCAAACTCTGGTACCTCGAATGCTGGTACGAGAAGTTGCTCTACCAAAAACTCTTGTTTTGGAACATTTTTTGGGATTTCCAAGAGCGATCCAATTGTGGCCATAACATCTATTGCTCAATTGGTTTCTCTAGGTAGTTTTTCACAGGTGACATCAACGAAGAATTCTTTGAGGCTCTCCACTAATTTCTTGTATGGAGTTAACTTGTCGTCCTTTGTTTAGTACTCACCATTGACTTGGTTAATAATGAGTTGTGAATCTCCATAGACTTTGAGAGCCATAATCTGCCATTGTACTGCAATCCTTAAGCCTATGACGAGAGCCTCATACTCTTCTATGTTGTTTGTGCATGGAAAAGATAGTTTATAGGATTTGGGTATGTAGTCTCCCTAGGGAGTGATGAAGAATATTCTAGCACCTGAACCATGTTTTGTGTATGACCCATCGAAATACATATTCCAAATATTTGTTATACTTATGTTGAAAATTGACTCATCCAAAAATTCTGAGATAAGTGGGTTGTCGGCATAAATTGGAGCCTCTGCTAGTGGGTCTGTAATTGCCTGCCCCTTGATGGCCTTGTGCTCCACATATTTAATGTCGTGTTCCGTCAATATCATTACCCACTTGGTTGTCCATCCTATGAGAGTAGCCTTAGAGAGCAGATACTTTAGTGGATCTATCTTTGCAATCAACTTGATCTGATGAGCCAACATGTAGTGTCTGAAATTTTGGGCTGCAAACACAACTGCTAGACAATATTTTTCTATTGGTGTGTAGTTGAGCTCATGCCCTACCATTGTTCTACTAATATAATATATTTCCTTTTCTCTTCCATTTTCATCCTGATGAGCTAGGAGTGCACCAAGAGCTGTGGTTGTGGCTGATATATATAGAATCAACGGTTTTCCTGGAATTGGTGGCATCAACACTGGTGGTGTAAGTAGATATTCTTTGATTTTACTAAATGCATGGTCACACTTGTCATCCCACTTGTATGTTACTCCCTTGTGAAGTAGATGTGAATATGGAATCTATTTATCCGCCAACTGTGCTATGAATCTACAAATGGATTGGAGCCTTCCTTGTAGTCCTTTGAGTTGTTTTAGTGTCTTGGGTGCTTCCATGTCGAGGATCACCTTGACTTTGTCAGGATCCACTTCTATTCCTCTCATTGATACTGTATATCCCAGGATTTTGCCTGATTGCACCCCAAAGACACATTTCTTGGGATTAAGTCTAACCTTGTATTTCTCCAATCTATTAAAGATGGCACTTAGAGCTGCTATGTGATCCTGTCTTTTCCTTGACTTGGCCAATATATCATCCATAATTTTTTTAATCATTTTGTGAAAAATTAGTGTCATGGCCCTTTAATATGTTGCTCTCGCATTTTTTAGCCCAAATGGCATCATGTTCCAGCAGTAGGTGCCCCATGGACACGTAAACATTGTCTTATGTTGGTCTTCCTTTGCTATTATAATCTAGTTGCACCTTGAGAAGCCATTCATCAGTGATAGCATCTCGTGTTTGTTCGTCATGTCCACTATCATATCAATGTTGGGTGGCAGAAAATCATCCTTAGGACACGCTTTGTTTAGGTCTCTAAAATCAATGCAGATACAGATGCCCTCATTCGGTTTTGAAATTGGCACCAGATTTAATACCCATTCCGGATTATCAATTGGGCGTATAAAGTCATCATCCATGAGCTTCTTTAATTCCACCTTGACTAGCAAGGCTATTTGAGGGTGCATCTTTCTCAACTTCTGCCTCACTAGCTTTGCTTCTGGGTAGATAACTAAATGGTGAACCATGAATTCCAGATCAAGTCTCGGCATGTCAGCGTAGGTCCATATAAATTTTACCTTTCTTTCCCTTAAGAATGTTGCTAGGAGCTCTTGTTCTTCCATGAGAAGTGACTTAGCATAGAAGATGATATGTGGCATTACTTTTGTTCCCAGATTGACAGGATTGCACTATTATGCTAAGACTGCTGATTTTTCCTAATGAAGTGTAGTAGGGGGGAGATTGAATCCTTCATCCTCTAGTGCCTTAGAGATGTTTTAACCATTGGATGCATGCTTTATTTTTACTATTCTATGGCTAGAGAGTGCCATAGTTTGGTTTTCACTCAATAACCCTGAGCTTATTCTCATTATTTTTCTTTCGTGACTGAAGGACTCAATCGTCTCCTCGAAATATGCTTGTGTCTCTAGTGTGATATCAAATCTATCCTTGTGATCTCTGCTTGGTATTGTATCCCTTAATCCCAAAAATTCTGAGAGTGCCTCATCATTTTCGAATGTGTCCAAAACTGGTGGTCCTCGTTGGTCGTAATCGATGAGTTGTGGGTAGATCAAGTTTATCTTGTGGGGCTGGTGGTCTGACTCGAAAGATGATGTGCTACTCATAAGTAAGTAGGAGTCTTCAAAAAGCGTGGGTAGAACTGCTATGGTATCCTCGTCATCACTACTACTACAAACATTAGTTATGTTGAAGGTGAAATTATCTAGGGGCACACCTGTGGATATAGGTAATTGAAGGCCGGTTGTTGATAGCTGAGGGGGAGACCTGACTGCTCTAATGGGGGTACCTCTGCCACGTACAGTTATTCTCAGAGGGGTACATCTAAGGCCAAGATTTCTCATCCGTCTTTCTACAATGATGGGCTCTAGTCGCCCATCCTTGTTCCTTCCAAGGCTTTCATTTTTATTGTATCCCATACCAAGCATCATTTGTAGTCCTCTGCTAGCTTCATCCATGGGTAGGGTAGGTGTGCCCCTTTCATCTTGGTATAGTGAGTTTGAAATGTCTCTTTCGTCCATATTTTCCTGACTTAGATCCCCCGAATAAAAAAATCTAGAAGGGTCTGCCCTAAAAGTGTAGGCAGGTGTTTCAACTGGTTGAGATCATCCATGTGACCTAGGAGATTGAGGTAAATCTCCTATAACAAAAGCATTCTTCTTCATTCTATAATCTCCACATCCATTGTCTTGGATCATGAGCTTGATGTCAAATATATCGGGGATGGAGGGTGTCTCTACTGTAGAAGTGGAGGTGAGGTTAGATGGGTCTATATAGGGAGTGGAGGGGCCTTCATCATTCTTTGGCACTTGGGGAACTTTATAGAACTTGGCCTCCAAATTTTTGCAATAGGCGAACGGCTCAGGATCACCATGTATTATGACCTCTTCATTTTGGTATGAAAATTTGACGTATTGGTGGAATGTTGAGGTGATCGCCTTCATTCCATGGATCCATGGGCATCCTAGGAGGATGTTGTAGGGAAAATCAAGGTCGAGGACCTGACATGTGGCTTCCATAGTAGCTAGCCCTACTTGGATTGGGATCTTGATTGTGCCTTGAGACATTCTTTCCTGGTCATCATATGCTCTGATGGTAATGCCTTTGTTTCTATCAATGGAGTCTTCTAAGATTCCCAAGTTCTTTATAAGTTTAAGCGAACAAATATTTAGGCCCCCGCCTCCATCCACCAAGACCCTTTTGACCTTTTTCTTGTGAACCAGGACTTGTAGGTGAAGTGCACGGTTGTGAGATAGCTGGGTGGGGAAGTCTTGATCGAAAAAGGTGAGGATATTTGGGGTGACGATGTTACCAACCATAGCTTGAAATTGTTCTACATCAAGATTGGTAGAGACAGTGGACATAGCTAATGCTTCATCAAGGATTTTAATATGGGCAGCATAAATTTTTAGTAACTCCGTGATGGATATCTGAGCGGGGGTTCTTTTTAGCTGGTCAATGATGTTATAATCATAGGGAATGACTTTCGTATTTGAGATGGGGATCTTAGATGGATGCGATGCCCCTGTAATAGTAACCTTTTCACCATGTGTGGTGACTCCGCAATCACTGTTAGCTCCTTTGATGCTAATGACAATGACCATTTCATCTATGCATGCGATGATGCCTTTGTATACAAGGTTTGCACTGGCATATTTTTGTTTCCCGTTTTTGTTTCCTTCGTTATTTCCTTGATTGTTTCCTTGATTATTTCCTTGATTGTGATTAGGCATCTGATTCGTGTATATTTTGAGATCTTCATTGCTGGCAGGTTGCTCGATATTTATGATTTTATCCTCAATGAGATCTTGGATGATGTTTTTGTAATCTCATGTAATTTGTGGTTGTATGCCCTTTGATTTTATGGAAATTGCAAAGGAGATTTTCATTGTACCATGGTGGCTTTGGCATGTGTTCTGCATATTGCTCATAAGTGGATATTTTGATAAGGTTCTCTTTAACCATTTTCTTCATTATAGATTCGATTGTCTCCCCAAGGGTCGTGAACTTCCACTTGGGAGGATACTTGTTTCAAGGAGGTGGTCCTCCTTGATTTCTCAAATTATTGATTTGATTGTTCAGAGGTGGTGGTGGTTGTTGTGCTACCGTTTTGGGTTGCACATTGTTACGGTTGTGATTTTGTGGTTGATGATGGGTTTGACTATTTTGCTTGGGAGCACTGATGACAACCTTCACATCGACCACTTTGTCGTTTGTCATTTTTGTTCCTTGACGATGTGCAAGGTTTATCGTTATAATTGGTGGATGCATGGTTATCCTATTGTGTAGGAAATGTAGATGCACCCCCTTGCATAGTAAGGGCTCTTTCGATATTGAGCACTTTTGGGATCAATTGATCATATTTTGTAATGCATTGCATTTTTAGATAGAACGCCAAGTTTTCATCGAGATTGGATATGATAGTGAAAACTTGTTGCTCTTCTGGCATGGTCCAATTGCTTTGGTTGGCCTTGGATTTCCATCATTGTAAGAAGGAAGGGAATATCTCTCCTTTTGCTTGTTTGAGTGCTGATAGTTCCTCCAGACTAACATCTGTACCCATGTTGAATGCATAGTTTTTGAGGAATGCAGCCACCATTTTCTGGAATGTTTTGATTCCTGTGGGTAGATGAGAGAGCCATTCCATGGTGGGACCAGTTAGACTCTGAGGAAATAGTCGAATTAGATACGTTTCATCATATGCAACTTCCATGCAATGCACTTGAAATTCCCTGATGTGATTTTTAGGGTTTCCCATCCCATTATATTTATCGAATTTGGGGATTTCAAATCCCTTCGAGAATGGTACCATTTTAAGACTCCTATCAAAAGAATAGGGGCACAAATTTCCTAGCGTTCTGGTTGTTTTTCCTGATTGAAGGTCCAACACTTTCCGCGAGAGCAGTTTGATTTGTGTTGCAACATCATTTTGCGGATCAAGAGGTGGGATGAATATGTTTTGAGGCGTTTACGATGTTTGATTGACGAGTGGGGTATCGATGGGGGTTTTCCGCAAGCTCTGCTATGATTTTAAGGTCTGCTGATATGCCTGCATTTGTGCCAACAACACTTGTTGTTGGTCCTATTGTTGTTGTTCCAACAAAGCTTGTTGTAGGTCTTGCTGTTGTTGTTCCCACAAAAATTGTTGTTGGTCTAGCTGTTGTTGCGCCAAATATTGTTGTTGTTGGTCTAGCTGTTGTTGCGCCAAATTTTGTTGTTGTTGGTCTAGCTGTTGTTGTGCCAATAAAGCTTGTTGTTTAGCTTGTTGTTCTGCATGAAAATCTTGCAAGGCTTGTTGGTGGATTTCTTGTAGTTGTGCGCAATACTATGCTTGCACTTATTGAGCCTATTGCTAGGCTTGAGCCTAAGCCTGTGCTTGTTGGGTTTCTTTTGCAACTTGTGCGGCTTGTTGGGCGGCTAATTGCGTTTGTGTTTATTGAGAAGCCAACTATGCATACTATTGATTTTGTTGAAGTACCCTTTGATGGGTGGATTTTTGAACTGCTTGAATCATGGTGATGAATGAGTTCGTCATGTTGACTTTTGGTGGAATCGGCGTTGGATTGGGAATGGTGTTAACCTTTGTGATGATCGAAACAATCGTGTTGGTGATTGGGATTTGAGTTGTGGATGGTGTGATCGAGATGCAGGGTCCCTGGGAAACCATGCTTTGAGAGATTTTGGGAATGGTGGATGTGTTGACCATTGGGGTAGCTTGGATGGTTGCCATTTGTTGCGATGTTGATGGAAAAATGATAGGGTTTGATATGAAGCTTTGATTGCTTTGGTTTGAAAAATTGGCGGTGGGCAGTGGGGGAAGACCTAACCCAAGAGGTGATACAGATGTGAGTGGTAATGGATGGAATAATGGTGTGTTCATTTGGAAGAGTGTTGATGAGGAAGGATCAATGACTGCCCCTGTCCCGAATAACCCACCCTCTCCTTGCGAAATCATGGGGAGAGAAGTTTGTATATTCGGTGGATAGATTGGCATTGCATGAAATCAGGATGACTCTGCATGATTATGGAAAGTAAGTGGAACATACGGGTGTAATGAATTTTCTAGGACAGATTTATCCGGTGTGGTGTTGATATTCATTTCTCTGTTGTTTACAAGGTGATGCTTTTGGATTTCACGAAGCATGGCGCTTCCCTCGTTAACAACTGGCGGGGTTGAAGCGATTGATGATATGAATTGGGGAATATATTGAGTGATGTTTGAGAGTGATACTGGGGGTATTCTCACAAGAGGCTTTTCCATATTGGTACTCATGTCAACGTCGGAAGGGATTTTGGCCCCTTCTTTCGTTAACACATGTATATATAGAGAGGGATTATGTTTCAACATGGCATTGACGATTCTATGATTCTCAAGATTTTGAACCATTTCAGTTATTTCCTCTTGCATCATTCCCAAGTCATCACTGGTGATGTCCTCTATATGACCCTCCTCTTGAGGGTTTTGTGATGGTAGAGAGGCGTTGTTTGGAGGATTTCTTGATTCCACTAGATTCTTCTCTGGAGTCGTTTGACTTAGGTAACTTGAAGTTGATGTTTCCTTAGTGATTTCCATGTTCTTCTTGTATTGAGATCTTGTTTGAACCATAAAATAGAGATCATTTGATCTTGATCTTAGGCACAAAAGAGAAGAGCTAGGACAGGCTAAGGATCAAAAGTGATGATGGGGATGAGATAAATGGGAGACGAATGATGTAGATGAATGAAACTCTTGAAGAAATTTGGGGAGATGCTAAACATTTTAGGGCTTGAAATGATTTAATTTTGATTAAGGATAGTTTGACTAGGTGCATTAAGCCAAACAAGATGGTAATGAAATTGTAAACCCTAGGAAGTTGTGTTATCCTAGAGAAAAATCATTTAAGAGGGTGATTTGATTAAGTGTGTTAAGTCAAATGAAGTGATTATGAAATTGTAAACCTTAGGAAGTTGTGTTATCCTAGAGGTAAATTTGCTCAAGAGGGTTGATATTTTGACTAAGTGTATTAAGTCAAACAATATGATAATGATTTTTCCTATAAGTTTAGTATGAATGATGTTTCAAATCTTTCAAGAGTTTTTTGGTGAAATGGGATTTGATTTTGATTGGCAAGAGATGGGTGAGAGTGATGATTTTGATCCTAGACTTGACCTAGACAAGACTATTTCTTACAAGATCTCGGTATTGAAGAACATGCCATACTTCCTATGTGAGAAAAATAAATCTTTGAAAAACAATTTGATTCTATTGATATCAGAACTCATACAAACTTGGTTTGTTCTATGAAGCCTTCTTGTAGAAATTATATACCAATCTTTCTCTAACTTCAAGAAGCATTTCAAGACGCTCCACATGAGTTTTTGGGCTAATATTTTTGAACCTTGGTTTTTGGATTTTGATTTTATGGGAAATAATTTGAGAGAACACATGTGTGAGGTCCAATTGTCCTTATCTTTGCTTAATGAGTTCCTTTTATCAAATTTTTTTTCTTGACTATGCTCTTCAAACTGAATGTCTATGTCTCAATTCCTTTTCATTCCACAAGGTCCATTATGTGAAAATCAAGGTTTCAAGAGTATAGTTCCCTAGGTTGACTTTAGTGGAAACAAATGATGATTAAATCCAAGCACTTAGAAACCTCTATGGATATAATCCCTAGGGCAAGCAAGAGCACTTAGATTCGTCAAAGGATATTTGTTTCCTCCAAAGGGTTTGAAATTTTGAATCCTTTTGTGAGTGTTCATTTTCAAATGTTTTGAGACCCAAGCAATGTATTTTTTGATTCCAAGAACATGTAAAATCCTAGGATGAAGAGACAATATTTGTTGGGATCCCACTTGGATAAATCCAGCTGTGCATATTCAATGCAGATGATTAGATGCTTGACCACACAGACTCCCCCTTACAGTGCACTTGCTTCTCGAGTCAGCCAAGCATCAGTACCCATGAATCTACCATGGCATACTTTTCATCTCTACAATAGAATCGCATGTATATGTGGGGCGGCTTCAAAGGACATGACCTTTTGCACCAACAAAATAGTTAAAGATTTGGCCTTTGCTAAACAAGGGTTTTAATTTGGTCTTTCCGTTCGTAGGAGTTGACCCATGCGGTGAGAGCCCATTGCTTCCCTTCTCGTCGGAGCCAACCGCGTGATACTAGATTTTGTTCCAGTACCCACTTTTATATCCCGATTGGAAATACACTTGTCCTTAGTGTGTTACTGGTTGGGTCGTTCCCTTGGGTGATTACTTTTTCCCACAAGGCAGGCCCTCTAAGATAAAAAAAAGTGGGAAAACATATTCGTAGTTCAATCAACCTTCATTTAGAAACAAAGGGAGAACACATGCAATAGGTTTACTCACACTCGCAAGATGTTTTGTTCAATTTTAATCCCAAAATGAAATGTGGTGGTAATTGCTTTACTCAACTTAAGATCACCAAAAGGCCTTTTGATTCTCAAGATCATCATGAGGCGCGAGAGAAGTGCACACGTTCTATTGATGGTATTACCTTGAGTAAACAATTACAAAACAAAGTAAAACTTGTTCATTTTAAGTCCACAAAAAAAAGGTCTATTCTTTTTATAGCACCAAATCAAATGTGGGATTTGCCTTGTTCAATTATTAAATCCGAAAACCAAGTTCAGTAAGTTTGTCCTAAAATTATTTTTAAGCCCTTTGTTTACAAAATTGAAAGAAAATTTGTATTGTTCTTTTTATAGCCCAAAGGAAATTTAGTGTTCCCTAAAGCATGAAAGATAACAAATTTCTTAAGGGAGATTGAGAATTCTCTAAGAGTGTTAAACAACACTAAAGTGTTTAAAAACACTTGGTATAAGATGAAAATAATGGCATAATGTAACCTTCCACTTTTTTTTCTTTCTTGCCCTAACCTGAAAAATGATTAAAATCAGGAGATATAGAGACAAAAAATAGGTTAATAAGTCAAAAAGCTGAAAACAAAAAGGCACATGTCAATTTTTTTTTTGAATTTTTTACTATCACCCAGCGACGCAATTAGCAAATGCGGTGGAGTTTAGAAACTCCAATGATGCAATATAGCGCCGCATGTGACTGAGAGCAGTGCTCTAGAATAGAACAAAGAGTGCAAAGGTGATGCTATTTTAGACCAGCGACATAGTTTGGAGTTTAGAAGCCCGCGACACAATTTGTAAATTTGAATTTTGTGGGCGGGAAGAATCCGGGGGTGAAGTTTGGAATTTTGAGTGGTGCAATATAGCGCCGCTTGTATGATAGTGGTGCAATATGGTGTCGCGAGATTGTGAGCGGTGCAATTTTCCGTAGGCACAAAAAAATGTCGAAAAAACCATGGATTTTTGGAAAAACGTGATGAATTTCTCCAAATCAGCCCTCCTTCTAGTGCCAAAATGTGAACCCTAATCCTTATACCTGCACAAACATAGAAAAAAAACAAAATGTTAGATCAATATGCAAGTGAGAATCAAGATTCCCCATGAAATCCATTTAAATTGCAAAGAGTAAGAAATAAGATGAACACAAACAAATATGAACAAAAGGTATTAAATCTTATTCAATGCGAATCAAACTCTTGATCCCATGGGGGAATTGGTGCCAATTGTGTATAGAAACTGGCCCTTTCCCAACTCCTTGTAAGCTTGATGATGATTTGGTGATGGTTTTACAACTCCTTGATGATATTTTGGCATAACCTAGCTATGAAACCATAAAAATGATGAACACTTGCTATGAAGTAGACAAAATTAGCTCTCAATGTGAAGAGAGTAACTTTGCTCAAATTGTGGATGATGAATGAGAGGAAGATTCTCTTATTTATAGATTTCCAAATTGGAAGGGTGAGAAAGTTTGAGCAATGTGGAATCATTCAACATCCAATGGCCAAGTGCCACTTGTCAAGATGTGAATGGTTGAAGGTTGTGCACATTTTGATCAAAGTGCCAATAAATGATATTAGGTGGAATTTAAACTTGAAGAAATGACATGTGAGAGGGAAAAATGAATGAAATAAGTGCCACTTGGCTCAATGCACAAGGATATGTAAGAGGAGTGAATGCTTTGTTGGAAGGACAAATCCACTTGGATTTGAATTCAAATTTGAAGGAATATTCCTCCTTTATTCCATGTTGAGAGAAAATAGGCAATTTAATAAATCAAAGTAATTGATTTATTGTGCAAGTTGCATTCTCTAGAGAATGTGACATGTTTTAGGATTAAATTAATCAAAGATTAATAAAATTTAATGAGGAATTAGGAGATGTGATAATTTAGACTTAAATTTATGCATTGTTTTAAGTCAAATTGAGAGGAAGGGTTTAATTAAATAAATGTTTTGATTTATTTAACTAAAAGGGACAATGTTAGATTAAATCAAATAAGGTTTAATTTATTCAATATAATAAGAAGACTTTAAAGACTTAATTTAAATAAAATGAATTATTTAAATGAACAAATATAGATGATTAATTAAATTAAATTGATTAATTTAATCAATAAAGGGGAAAATGACTTAATTAAATAAATAATGATTTATATAATTAAGAGATGAAAGGTGATGACAAGTTGAGAAGGTGATTCTGGATGAAACGATGTTAGTAATTGGGATCAAGTGTGTTGGTTAATTTCCATGTCTATAGTTACATTCATCCAAATGTGCCAAAAAAAAAAAACAAATCATATAACATACACTTTCATAATCTTGTCCAACAACTCTATGTGCAACATCAATAAGAATATTCTCTCTTATCCCAAGCATCTAGAGGGTGTAACATAATTTACTCTTGATTTTCTTACTGAGAGACAAAAGAATAATGCCCAAAATATACAAGAAAATTGAAAGGAAATAGAGATGCAAAATATGCTTCCTCAACTAATCTATGAGAGGAGATATATATGCAATAACCAAATGAATGATTCAATTAAAAGTAAGTAAATGTAAAAAAATATCATAACTTGCAATGACTTACATTGGGAAAATCCTTTTAGGAGAAAAATACTACACTCCAAAGCAACCCACTATATTTTTTAGTAATCAAAAGTTACAATACACTTGTAGAGTCTAAGCCTTTATGGTTATGGAAAAGAGTGTTGTACACCCTACACAAGAAAACAAATATAATTTTAATTATGTAAAATAAATATTTATTTATGCATCTTTGAAGATGTTTTTAATCACACTAAATATTTATTTGGGTTTGGACTTGTAAAGTTGTATAGAATATCGATTAGATATTTTATATGTGGGTTACACAATGAAAAATATTTAATATTGGAAAATTTAAGTACCAAAAAGGATTTTTTGTGCTCTCATGGTTTCGAGACACGTGGTTTTTCAATATCATAATTGTATTTGCATGAGCTTGAATCTATAAAAGCAATAAAATGTTTAGTGGCTAGGTTGGTTGTCATTTGTATTAAGCTCTCTCATAGAGTACATATATGTAAAACATGTCAGATATATGATTGCATGATTATCCATTATGCTTGGACACATGAAGGATGCATTAGAAGAACTTGATGTTTTATAAGTATTCATGAAGACTTTGTAAGTGTATTTAAATGATCACCATTATATTTAAAATAAACACAATGATTAGTATTAGGATATTCAAATCCCAAACTCAACTATCTATCAAATTTTTGGTACTACATCCTAGAACTTTGTTTCAATCCAAATAAGGAAAATTCTTAATTTACAAACCAAATTACTTCTACCTTTAACCATATAGTGATCTAGATATGTCATATAAATATCCTGCTCCAAATCACCATGAAAAAATGTCATTTTCACAACCATTTGCTCAACCTCTAAGTCATAAGATGCAACAATAGATAATAGTATTATGGATACCATTTTTGTATATGAGATAATTTTTAACCATAAGAAACCCTCTCAACCTAGGAGTAACTGTTTGCAACCAAATGTGCTTCATAGTTCTCAACATTGTCATTTGAATCAATCTTCATTTTGAAATCCCATTTGCATCTAATGGGTTTATATCCTTCAAACAATGGTATTATGTCCCATGTATCATTATGATTGAGTGTTTCTATTTATTCATCCATTTTTATCTTCCAAAACTTTATATCATTCATACCTATTACCTCTTGTATAAATATTAGTTCATTAATGTTAGTATTCAAAGAAAAATACATCTCTAATAATTAGGAGAATACCTTTCTATTGGTTGTATATGCATTTGATCAAGCTGAGTTGGAGGTTATTCCTCCTCTTTTAAAAATTCAAAGCTTGATGAGCTCTCCTCAACTACTTATCTATCTAAAATTCTCAATTCAAATTTCTCAAGCATAGAAGGAAGTTGAATCACTTCTTTCTTTTCTTTCTCAAGATAATGGAAGAAGACTTAGTTTCTCTAAAAATCACATAAATCTAATTGTGTGGGTGGAAATATGAGTATCAAAATGATAAAACAAACACACATCCATACAATGTATTACATAAAAGGAATCTAAATAGAAAAATTAAAATCTATAGCTATCCTCTTAATTCATTCCATGGTTCTCTAGTCTTAAGGATCTCCAAAATTCATGCTCTCAGATCTTATTAATGCTGCACATGAATATGTAAAGATGGTAACTTAGGAAATGAGAAGCTTTTATGTAATCTACATACCTGTTTTTTTGTATTTTCGATATTTGATGTTCAAATGCTAAATGATCTTATGATGAGGTGTTGTTAAAATCAAAATGGTGCTAAGACTAATGATGTTATTCTAAGGATAATGTTGTATAAAAGATGCAAGAAACTAAACTAATCAAATTGAAATTGCCATGATAAATCTAACATAAACTAAAAACACTAAACTACAACTACAATGCTCTTCAAATGATTTTAAACTACAATGGGATTTCTACAACATAAACTTGTCAAATTCTACTTGTTGAAAAGTTATAGAAATGTGTTCTATTTATAGAATTTTCCAAGCTGGGAATGATGTGGCAGCGATGAACGGTCGAGATTGTGATCCTGTGGCATCAATGGTTGAGCATGAAGAGGTTAGAGAGAATGATGGAGGTTGTTCCCTGCAATAAAATAATTTTCCAAGTGTTGAAGGGAATCAGAGGAAAGAAAAAGCCATGTGTCAAGGAGGTTTCAAAGTTGTTACAGGTTTGTTGATGGAAAATCCACATTTTACAATTTAGAAAATTCAATTTCATGTGACACATAGTGAGGTGGTAGGTGAGGTGGAAGGTAGTTAGAAGAATATGTAGAAATGTGCCAAATTGAATTAAAAATCCAATTTGAATGAAGATGGGAAATTAACAAAATGACAAATTAGTTTATTTGTGCATTTAACCAATTTATGAGGAAAATGATTTTGGATAAGAAGGATATTTAGAAGTGAACTATATAAATAAATTTTGCAATTTATTAATAAGTAGAGGATTTAAGATTTTTATTAATTAGATAATGAGTTTTTAATTAATTTGTGCTTAGACCATTTTTAAGTGCATACATTTTTCCCCTCTTTGAAGTGATGTGCGCAAACACATTGCTTCAAAGAATAAATTTTCCATACCACGATGATAAAAATTACGACATGCCCCAAACACTAATTTTTCAGTAATGATGAAAGGATGCCCCCTTGGGAGATAAATCGGGGATTTTTGAATTTTTAATGATTTTTGAATTTTTTTTTATGATTTAAATGATTTTTCGATGGTATGCTGATGATCGCTAGATTTGATGAGGATGACCTCATTTATCTCCCGATAATGATAATAGTTCAACCACATTGTTGATTAGTTGATTAAAAGGCCCCTTTGAAAAATTAAATAAATGCCACAACAATTACCCCTTAATTAACCCTTAAAAGGTAAAAAAGGGTAAAAAATAGTTCATTTTTAACTTGTGCATTTTGAAAACTGAGAGCTTGAAGAGAAAATATGGACAGGATTTTGTGCCACACTCACAGATTCAAGCGAGTTCACCGCCACTAGCATCCAACCACATACGGACCTGTGGTACGTACCCTGAGAACCACTTTTTCAATTTCAAATTTGAATTTTTCCCACTTAAATTTCATTTAAAAATTCAGTATTTTCATTCATTTTAGCACATTAGGTTAGGCTTGTAGCACATCCAAAACCCAATACAACACATTGAGTCACTGTATTAGCACATAGGGTTAGGTTAGGACCCAAAATTAAGTTAGCACATTTGATCTTTGCTTCAACGAATTAGGGTGTTAGATTAGCGCATCAAGATAGGATAAAGTCGTGCATGGGGTAGGTCAAATAGCACATCTGGGAAACGATGCATCGAGACCTTGTTCTGGTGCATCTAATCCATTTCCAGTGCATCCAAGAAATGGCACATTAGGACTCTATTCGAGTGCATCAAATAGATTTTCTAGCGCATTTGGTAGATTAATGCATATAAACTCTGTTTTAGCGCATTCAACCAAAATTGATGATTTTGAAAGATTCCTCCTAGATTTTGATGATTGATGATCATGTTAGCTGATGATAGGATGATGTTGATTGACAGGTTGATGATTGTCCTCATGATAGGTGAGGAACGATGATAGGATAGATAAAATTGATTGATTGATTGATTGATTGATGATCGTCCTCATGATAGGTGAGGAACGATGATAGGTTGATTGATGTTGATTGATCTCATGAAAAATAAGAGTTGAGTGATAGGATAGGTGCTCCTCGAGATTTAATCAAAATCTAATGTGAGCTGATTTGATTAAATTATATGTTGATTGATAGAATGATTTGATTGATGTGCTGACTTGATGCTTTAATTTGATTCTAGGAGGGTGGCTTAGGGAGCCTGCAAGTTCGAGAGCACTTTCCGTGGACATGGGAGATGATCCCACAAATGACTCCGACAGGTCTTGCCATTATTAACCAGTGCAAACTGACTTCACTGATAGATATGCCCTAGTACTAGATTAATCGGGGGCTGTTGAAGACACTTGCAGAGCGGTGGCACAATGACCACAACATTTTCCATTTATCGACTGAAAAGATGACTGTTATCCCTGAGGATGTTTATTGCATTTTTAGGATACTGGTTGTGGGGGAGTTGGAGGTATATGATCATGAGAAGCAAGGGGGTACTGATGCCATTCGAAAAAAATTTCAGGATGAACAATTCATTGGTTATGAGATCTCTTGGCAAGAGTTGATTGCCACTCATCGGCCTTTGCCATGTGTATTAGCAAGATTCATTAGAGGATTTCTTTGCCCCAACCATAGGTCGAAGGGCTTTTCAGTTGGCTAGGGATGGGTTTTGGATAACATGATTGCCCATGGTACGAGATATGCTTGGGGTTCATGGATGTTGGTACACTTGTATCATGATTTGCACCACGTTGTTTATCTTCAGGCGAGCAGTTTCACAACAAGA
Source organism: Sequoiadendron giganteum (assembly GCA_007115665.2). NCBI lineage: Eukaryota > Viridiplantae > Streptophyta > Pinopsida > Cupressales > Cupressaceae > Sequoiadendron > Sequoiadendron giganteum. Next base: position 26,947,256 of record CM021107.1, on the reverse strand, counting down.
TGTACTTTATTGTAGCTCTAGGCCTGGGAGCACATAGCGATTACACGACCAGTGGGAGGTAGGGCTCGACCATCAAGACGATCGTATGTTTATGGTTACATAGGGCCACTTGTCTAGCACAAGCTGGTAAAGTTGGAGTATTGGAGGTGAGTCCTCGATGATTTGGATACTGTTATTTAGCGACCGTATCTTGATTGTGAGGCCTGGGTGGAGGATGATGCAGAGATGCTTTACGTATTTTTCAGCAGGTATTTGATTGGTAGGACTCCCTACATCATTGAGAGGTTTCTTTTTGGTAGAGTGTACATGAAGTATGGCCGAATTCAAGGGATGCCACAAGGGATAGCACACTACGCGTGATGACGACATGATATTCCAGAGTGGGGGCCAGTCCTGGATTATGATACAACTTGTGTAGAGTACTACGACTTACAGTCGATTTTGTGACAATATCACCTTGAGATAGTGGATGGATAGATGACGATAGATTATGCCGAGTATTTTCATACACACCCATTTTCATGGATATCCAGTCCGGATGAGCTTGCCCCCATTTTGGAGGTCGGGAGGAGGGTAGGGTCAGCAGTGCAGTGGAGAGGAGATGTGTAAGGAAAAGAAACAATGCGGAAACACTTTCCTAATGCTAAAACCACAGAGGAGACATGCAAAGACCAGTTTTAAAACATTAAAACACTTAAGATGAACACATGTAGGGTAACAAGAGTAAAAAAAATAAAACAATTTTAGAGATAACACCAGATTTATGTGGGACAACCCTTTCAGGAAAAAACTCACCACACCAAGAGAAAGACACTTTATATTACAGTAAGCAAAAGATTACATACAGAGTTACAATCCTCACTCTCTAATAGTTATCTCACAACAACACTTGAGTTTTATGCACTCATTGTTACAATGCTATTTCAACATAAAGTGAATACAATCGCTTTTTCAGTATCTTTCTTTTTTCTTCTCTTTGACTTCTAGTCAAGACCGACTATTACAAGTCTACATACAACCACCAATTAGGGTGCATTTATTTTAGTTCTTCATTGAAACGCCAAATCGATCTTGGATCGGATCCACCTGCAATCCTGCATCGAGCCACCCCCACAATAAATTCATTGCAGATAAAATACTAAATTCAGGCTCTGCCAACCGCCAAAGTCTGATCTCATATGACTGCATAATAAATCACTTTTCACCAATCAAACTTCCATAGATTAATATTGTTTTGCAACAACGGTGCAAAAACAACTGATGAGAAATCACCACGTGTCGCACTGCTATTCATTTCGTCGCTTGACCAAGCAGTGATCGGTCAAATATCATCGGGCTCCGAGAACCCTTCGCCATCGCTAACACTTTCATCACATTCTGAGCCAAAAATATTCCGCTATTGCCAAAACACCGACGGCCAACTCTATCAGGTCCCACAAGTCACATTTCCACCGCTCGCGCACTTCGCTTGGCTTATGTGGAAGCTGCTAGAGCTCCTTCGAGGAATCTCTAGCAGCATCTGCTAGATTCCCTAAGGAACTCCCAATGCACAAATAAGTGTCCACGATCGGAAGACCCTTCGCATAAAGTAGCTCAGAGCCCACCTTCTCTTTGTTGTGCTCACCTCTTTGATAGGCTACCACGGGTCCACCACTCGCACACTTCGCTTGACTTACATGGAAGCTGCTGGAGATCCTTCGGGGAATCTCTAGCAGCATCCGCTAGATTCCCTAAGGAACTCTCAAGGTGCAGACAAGTGTCCATGACCGAACAACCCTTCACATAAAGTATCTCGGGGCCCACCTTCTCTTTGCTGCGCTCACCTCTTTGACAAGCTTTCACGCGTCCACCTCTCCATCATTGATCAACACGTGCAGTAAGGAGGTAAACCTTCCTTCCGCCAGCTCGCCACTCCCGCACTACTCATCATGCTATGTCCATTGCCAGAAGTAGATCCCGCGGTAACGCTGTAACACCGCGCTACCATGGCTAGACTGTCGAAGGCCCGCGGTAAAGCAGTAAAACCGCCAAACCACACCTCAAAGATTGAACCTTGGTGGTAGGGCGGTAAAGGCATGAAAGATTTCTTTTTTTCCATGTCTTTTAGAGGTTCAAGCCGGAAGTTGAGGCACCTATTCACAACAAGATGGTGGTGAGGAGGAGGAGGTAGAGGAGGATGCAGAGGATGATGGAGGAGATCATGGGGGAGATAGGGGTGGAGATGGAGGTGGTGATGGAGGAGGTGATGGAGGAGGTGATGGAGGAGGTGATGGAGGAGGTAGACAGAGAGATGCTCTGGATTTTGCGGTCATCCCTAAGAGGAGGAGGTCAGCACTCAGTGGACAACGACCACTGTTTCTTAGGATGCCCTCCCAAAGGTAGCAGACTTAGATAGCTAGATTATAGGCTTAGGTGTAGATACTTTAGGGCTAGATATAGACATTACATGCACAATTTTCGTAGGCATAGGCCTAGATACAAGCACAGGCTCCAACATAGTTTTAGGTACAGGGGAAAATGGTGCAGTTGCAAGCCTAGGCGGACACCCTTAATGTTGAGAGAGATGCTACCCAGAGATAGGGGAGTAGGTTGTGGTTGTGGCAGATTGGATACAAACAACTACCAAGGGGGTTGGTATAGGTGACCTCACCTGAGAGCTCAAAGAGTCTACCAAGGAGGCAGTGTACTACAGGGGCAGGTATTTTGAGGTTGTGCCAACCGCACAAAGAGTTAGTTATGCTTGCTCCATATCTGGGTGCTCCCAATCTCCTACTACCAATAGGGGTGTGATGCAACCACTCCCAGTGGGACCACCGGGTGGACCTCCCTCGAGAGTAGGACCATCAGGGATAGGACCATCAGGGGCAGGCGGTGTTGGGCAGAGGCCTGCGACTTCTGGGGGCAGCACCATAGGATCACATGGTCATGTTTGAGTTATTATAATTTGATTCAAAGACTTGGATTTTGCCACATTTTTGATGAATGATTTCTCAGTTCATTGATATCGTTGTATACTTGACATATTATTTTGGGGTTATATGATATGCAACAATGTTCTATGTGATCTATGTGTTGATGCTTTTATTATGGATGGATGCATTTTATGTTGTATGTGATTATACCATGTTCTATATGATTATGTTACAGATGCATGTATGGATGCCCTAATGAGATGTTGATGCTATTATTTTATATGTTTAGGAATGGTGCATTTATGAGATTAATGATGTTACACAAATGATATGAGATGCATTTGTATTTTTTTATAATTTTTCACATGTATAGCAGTGTATGGATGAATGAATGCATAAATGGTTTTATTATGGAATGCAAATGTATGATAAATGGATGGATATGGATGGTTTATGGATTCCAAAGGTATGAATGAATAAATTTTGAATATGATACATGCAAATGTATGGATTTATGATAATGCTCTCTTTTTGGATTTTTCATGAGGCAAATGAATGGCCTAGATGTATGGATGATTATGCAAATGGATTATGATCATGAATGATGCTTATGTATGGATGGATGATCAATGCAAATGAACATATGATTTTATGTTATGCAACTATGTGATGTTGATTATGCGCTTATGTGCAATGAATGTTATTATGTAAATGAAATGTAATGCACTTTTTTGTATTTTTTGGTATTTTCTGTGCAAATATGTGACCTAAGTGCATAAATATGAAATGAATTATGATCATGAATGGATTATGATGTTATTATTAATGATGAATGCATATATGGATGGACTATCGATGAATGAAAGAATGAATTTATTATGACCTTGATGTATGATATGGATTATGAATGTTGATGGTGTTTTGAAAAATGCTTTATTTTTAGAATTTTTTATGATGTGGATATTATAATGAGTAAATGCATAAATGATTTGTGATAATAGATGATATGACAATTCTTTCTAATGATATAGAATAAAAATGTCAATGCGAATGAACGTTTTTTTTTTTGTTTATGTCAAGTATACTCAATCTTGTTATGAGAGATAACATCATGTTGAGAGTTACCAACTTTAGAAAAATTTATAATACAAATGCAAAACTAAAATGAATGCAAGCATATCTATGCAATTTTTCCATTTAATTCATTGTGCTTATTATCATCATTGAGAATTTTATTATGTTTAAATTTAGTACAAACATCGATGGTATAATTAGACCATGATGACCTGAGTACAACTTCCATACAACTTCCGTTGAGATTTGATAATACAAGATAACACAAGCTTCTAGGTATAATTAGACCAAGATACACAAGCATCTAGGTGTAATTAGACCAAGAGGACCCGAGTATCACTTGTATAAACAAACAAGAGTTAATCACGTTCCTATGCAAATTCAAAATTTCATCGATGATACTTTGTAAAGAATGTCCTGCGATAATTTGCACAGTAGTAATGATTGAATCACAAACAATAGACAAAGAAAATTATCATTCTTGATCATAGCCCCTCTAGTTTGCGACATCATTGAGGTACTCCCAATAAATGATAACAACAATCTAGATGCATTAACTGAACATTTGTGTTAAAGTAGCCCAACCATGATTCATAAGATGATCCGTCAGTGATGAGTTGACTTGATTTGGATGGTCAATTGGTTGATTGATGTTTGGTGTTTAGATTTTGATGGGTATCGTGATTTTTTTTTGGCCAAGGTTGCCTTGTTGTTTGCTTGGCTGTTGATTTAAATTCAACGGTGATTTCCCCCAATGAGATCAAGATTTTTCCCCCATTGAGAACAAACTAAATTTTATTATGGATATGTACAATGAGAACCAAGCCAAAGTGGGACACAACCACAATGACCAGATATGGGCATGAAGCTCATTACAAGATATGCGTGAATGCGCGGTGATGGCGAAAGCGGATGGTCGACACATGCTCAAATAGAGGGAGAAGCCGACTTATCACAAATAGTGCATGTTTACGAGGTTTTCACCATTTGTTTTTATTGCACTTTTTCAAATTTTATGATTTTTTTGCTATTACTAGGATGCCTGTTTGCCAGGTTTTCATCAAGGCAACCATTTTTTTTTTCACTTTTTTAATTTTTTTGATTTTTTTGATCTTTTTTATTTTTATGTTGTCACCAAGATGCGTGTTTGCCAGGTTTTCATCAAGGTGACCATTTTTTTTTCAAGACTTTTCTACTTTTTAGGACTTTTAAACATGCACTGGATGCATTATGCGTAGAAATTTTTCAGATGAAGGTTGTTCATTGGTTCTTCAAACAAATCCCCCTCTGGCGTAGACAGCTGATATTCCCCCGATCCAAAGATTGAAACAACAAAAAAATGACCTAACCAATTGGGCTCAAATTTTCCTTTCTTTTCTCGGTCCTGTTGATTACGAGGATTTTCTTTCAATACTAGATCACCTACTTGAAATGTACTAGGTTTGACTTTTTGATTGTAGTTCCTTGAAATCCTTTGTTGATAGGCCTTCAGGTGATCCACTACAAGTTGACGACGTTCATCCAAAAATTCCATCTCTTGTAGTTTACAAACACGGTAATCTTCATCTGAAATGAAACCTTTCAAAGACACACAAAGTGATGGTATCTCAACCTCAATGGGCAATACTACTTCAGATCCATAGACAAGTGCATATAGTGTGGATCCTGTGGGTGTTTGGATGATTGTACGATAGGCCCACAAAGTAGGGTTCAGTTGAACATGCTAGTCACGTCCAACATCATTGACGATTTTCTTTAAGATTTTTCAGGATGGTTTTGTTTGAGGCCTTTGCTTGGTTGTTCCTTTGAGGGTAATAGGGCATATAAAACTGATGCTGGATATGAATTTTTTCATAGTGTTCTTGCACGTCCTGATTCTTAAAAGGTCTACCATTGTTAGTGACAATGGATTGAGGGATACCATATCTACAAATGATGTAATTTAGGATGAACGATGAGATTTTCTTCCCCATGATGGTGTTTAGAGGCATGAATTCAACCCACTTTGTAAAGTACTCCATGGTGGTGATGATGAAGTTGTGTCCATTAGACGAAGACGGGTGAATTTTTCCTACAGGATCCATCCCCCACTGACAAAATGGACATGTTGATGCAAAGGGATAAAATTCTTATGTTGGTGCATGGATAAGATTACCATGGATCTAGAATTTTTGACATGTCTTGATAAACTAGAAGGCCTCTCTCTCCATAGTCGGCCAGTAGTATCCCAAATAGAGGAGTTTCTTAGTGAGGGTTAGACCACTTGAATGAGTGCCGCAAATACCCTCATGGACTTCTCGTAAAGCCGTTTCAGACTCATCACTTTCTAGACATCATAAGAGAGTTCCATCAAGACCTCGTCGATATAGCACATCCACTATAAGGGTGTTACGAGCAACTTGGTGGCTGAAGTTTCATTTTTGGTTGCGGGAAAGATCGAGAGGAAGGGTATTATCTTTCAGGTAAGTGTAAATCTTCCCATAGATGGAGGTATTGGCATTGTCTAGGTGGCTTATAAGTTGGGACTCAGGATTTTCATAAGCGGGGGTAAACAATTGTTCCACCATGAACTCATAATGACCGTATTTTTCTAGAATTTGCAGCAAAGAAGCAATGGTATCCATAGCATTGACAACTTTGTTTTTGCTCCTTGGAGTTTGACCAAATTTGATTTCAACAAAATATTTCTTGAAGTCATCAATCATTCTCTTATAGGGAATCATTTTGTCATCTTTGGTTTGATAATCATCGTTGACTTGATTAATGAATAGTTGAGAATCCTCGTAAACCTGTAGCTCGATTATTTTCCATTCCACAGCTATCCCGATTCTGATGATAAGTGCTTCATATTCCTCTATGTTGTTGGTGCATGAAAACATGAGGCGATATGACTTTGGAATGGTGTTCCCTAGGGGAGTGATGAATAAAATTCTTGCTCCTGATCCATGTTGAGTATAGGAACCATCAAAATATAATACCCACTGTTGTGTTGTGATTGTTAGGACATCTGCATCTAGAAATTCAATATGTAGGGGATGATTGTCATGAATTGGTGCCTCAGCTAGTTGATCGACAATGGCTTGCCCTTTGATTGCTTTCTTGTCGACATATTGGATATCAAATTCAATGAGTATCATCACCCACTTGGCCAACCTTCCTATCAGGTTTTCTTTGCTAAGGAGATATTTCAATGGGTCTATCTTGGCTATGAGTTTGATGGTATGAGTCAACATATAGTGCCGTAATTGTTGGGTAGAAAACACTACAACTAGACAAGATTTCTCAATGGGTGTATAGTTGATTTCATAACTATTTTGAGTTTTGTTGATGTAAAAGATTTCTCTTTCCTTTCCTGTTGAATCTTCTTGTGCCAACAAAGCTCCCAATGATCGACCAGTCATGGCTTTCCTTTCCTTTTGAATCTTCTTGTGCCAACAACGCAATGATCAATCAATTGTGGCTATGTACAATAAGAGAGGCTTTCCTTTGCTGGAGGTGCTAGAACAAGAAAACTCATTAGGTATTTCTTTAGTTGATTGAAAGCTTCCTCACATTTCTTGTCCCATCGAAAGGAAACATTCTTGTGCAACAAGTGGATAAAAGGATGAGTCTTGTCAGCCAGTTGTGATATGAATCTTCTGATTGACTGGAATCTGCCTTCAAGGGATCTTAACTAACTGATATTTTTCAGAGGTGGCATCTCCATGATGGCTTTCACTTTTGCAGGGTCTACTTCAATTCCCTTTTCTGACACTATATATCCTAGTAGCTTTGTTGATGTTACCCCAAACACACATTTCTTTGGATTCAATCGGATGTTGAATTTCTCTAGTCGAGTGAAGATTTTGTCCAATATATCTAAATGTCCTTCTCTAGTGTAGGATTTTTCCAACAAGTCGTCCACATAGTATTCCATGAAGGTATGCATCATGTCGTGGAAGATGGTTGGCATAACTCTTTGGTATGTGGCCCTTGCTTTTTTCAACCCGAAGGGCATGATGTTCCAACAGAAGGTTCCCCATGGGAAAGTGAAAGTTGTCTTATCTTGATCTTCAAGTGCTATCTTGATTTGATTATAATGGGAAAATCCATCCATTAGTGACAACATGTCGTGACCTGTTGTTAAGTCTACAATGATATCAATATTCGATAAGGGGAAATCATCTTTCGGGCAAGCCTTGTTGAGGTCTCTAAAATTTGTACAGATTTGTATGCTACCATCAAGTTTTGAAATAGGTAAAATGTTGGATATCCACTCTACATAGTCAGTGGGTCTGATGAATTTGACATCCAATAACTTCTTTAGTTCTTCCTTCACAAATAGGGCAATGTGGGGATGCATTTTTCTCAATTTTTTCTTGACTGGCTTAATTCTTGAAGGAAGGGATAAATGATGCATGATAAGGTCTAGATCTATCCCTGGAATTTCTACATATGACCAAGCAAAGTTGACTTGTCGCTCTTCAAAGAATTTGATAAAGCTGGGCTTTTCTTATTCTGTCAATATTCTACCAAGTGAAGAGTTTTTATTATTTCTATGTTGCCAACATTGATGGACTGCGTTGGTTCAATCAGGACTTTGGATCTTTCCTGGAAGTTCTCCGAGAGATTGTCAAATTTCCCATCCTTCAGCACCTCAGAGATGTTTTCACCATTGGATGCACTCTTTATTTTTACTCTTTCTTGATCTGATACTGCCATGGAATGGTTTTGACCATCATATATTTCTTTTGTTTCATTTATTTTGCAACTAGGAAATTCAAAACTCCCCTATCTGGAAGCTTCATTATGGTGTTCAATGGTGGAACTTGTATCAGGAGTAACAACGCAAAGGAAATTGATAATGGCCTCATCGATTGAAAATGTAGGAATATCAATAGGGTCAGTTTGGTCCCAATCTATGAGTTCAAGATGTATTAATGGTAGGGGATCGCCAGATGGGTTCATGTTAGAGGTTGTAAGGGTTCTAATAGAAAAATTTTCATCAAATAATACCATGTCAAGGTCAAGGTCTATGATGATACTCTCTTTCGAGTGATTCGTCTCGCTAGGAGTTTGGTCGTCTTCACTTGAGCCATCAATATCTTGCGATCCTAATTCAAATGGTCGTAACCCTGAGCTTTGCCCCTCCTCGAGTGTGGGAGTGTACTTGTGTATCACATCAACATCCTTATCATGGAAAGACTCTTCTGATATTGAATCCCACTCATATTCATTTGACATAGTTTCATAATGATCATTGGCTTGTAGTTGTACGATTCGTTCAACAAATTTTTTCTTTTGGTCCCCCTTTTGATGTTATTTATATCCTAACCTCGTTTTATCCTTTGGATTAGTTATGATAGGTTGGATAGGTTCTATGATGCCTTCTTTAATTTTTCCAATAGGCCCTTGTCCATCATATCCCCTTTTTCCCAGAATTGAGAACCCTTTGCCATATTGAGTGGCTTGGACATTAGCCATTATTGTTTGAGAATCAACTTCATCCTTGTAGAGCCAATTCTGAATGTCTTTTTCATTAGATTCCTCTACTTGGGTGCTAGCTTTTATGAATCAACCATAAAAAATTGTGATAGGTTGTGAGGCCGATTGTGATGAGGTTGATGGTTGACCATGGGATTTTGGTGACATTAATTGCGAGAGGTAAAGAGATTGTTCAATAGAATACTCACCTACACCTTTATCCTTGACTTGGAATTTCTTCTCAAACTGTTTGGCCAAAGTATTTAGCTAGGCTTCGATGTGGTAGATGCAGAGGGGCTAGTCTCTTCCTTTTTCTCAAGTTGGTTGGATGAGGAACTTGGATGACTTACTTCATTGGAGTATGTGGTTAGAATTTTTGATGATGGATTAGATTGACTTGGATTATTGGAGATGTTAGAGGTGGAATCAGGAGCTTCTCGGTTATGAGGCACAAACACATCCTAGACAACCTTAAGGGTATTACAATGTTGAGGACTATTGGAATCAACAGGAATGGTAATTTCTTGCCCATTGCAAGGAAATTTTAGACATTGATGGTATGTTGAGGGGATAGCCTACTAAATATGGATCCAAGGATGACCCAAGAGTATATTATAGGTCAGATCTTTATCCAAGACTTGACAAACCAAATCTTTATGAATTGGCCCTACCTGAATTGGTAGCACTATCAATCCCTTTGAAGCTCTTTCTTCATCATCATATGATTTGATGGTAGTCTTCTTCCTTGCGTCTATTTCATTTTTAGAGAACCCTAGTGCACAAACAAACTTTAAGGTATATATATATTAAGACTGACTCCTCCATCTATTAGAATGCACTTGAAATGAATTTTATGGATTAGGACCTCAATATGGAGTGTTGCATTATGAGGATGGGTGAGAGATACGTCATCATATTCTGAAAAGGATAATCAATGAGGCACAACTAGATGTCCCGCCATGGCTTGGAAAGCACAGACTTCCAAATCATTTGGTACTGTTGTGTCAACTAGGGATTTTTCCAAGATCTCCTTGTGAGCGGGAGAGATGTTAAGGAGCTCCAATATTGATATTTGTGCGAGAATTTTATGGAGCTGATCGACAATGTTATATTGATGAGATGTAGCAGCAGGTGCTTTAGAAGTGCTACCTTTCAAAACATATTTGGTTTGGGCCTTGGTGGTCACATTTATGGGCACATTGTCTTGTTTTCCATTGATTTTGATGACATTAACTTGATTATCCATTACAACCATGTCTTGCTAGATATTGAGAATTTGATTAAAGAGGATGTTAGTGTTGTTGATTGGATGATTGGTTGCAAGAAGATCTGGTGTGTCATTGATCTTAATGTCATTTGTGTGATCTGCAACGACTGAAATATGAAGAATGATGGTATTTGAACTTAATCTATATTCTTTCCTTTGTCATTTGTGTTAGAAGATTCTCCTTTGTCATAATTAGGCAAAGGGTTTTTAAATACCCCTTAATCAGTGTTTGTTTGAGGCTCTTCTATCCTTATGATCTTGTTGTCAATCAAATCTTGTATCTTGTGTTTCAATTGCATGCAACTATTGGTTAGGTGACCTTTGCATTGATGAAATTCACAAAAATGGGCTTCGTTCCACCATGATGATTTGACTTTGGGCTCAAACCCTCGGGTGTCGGGTAGAGTAATGAGATTTTCTGCGATAAGTTCTTTCAATGCAGATTGACCAAATGGTGTAAAATTTTTGCTATTATTTGATGTTTGATGGGGTAGGGTCTTGGATGATGTTTTACTTTGATTTTTTTGAGTATTGCCTTGGTTGATATTTTGGATGTTGCTTTGGTTGGTGGTCTTTTGATTGGTGTTCGAGGTGCTTCCTGACAAGTTGAAGACCGGTTTAGCATTATGGGGTTCTGTTGAATTATCATTGCCATTGTTCTTGTATTTTTTCCAAAACTTTGGTTTGTAGTTGTTGGAGGAATTATTTGAGTTGTTTTCATTATAGATTTTTAAAATTCCCCTCTTGACCAAGGCTTCCTCAATTTTGATCCCATTTTCAATTAATTTTTCAAAAGTGGGAGGACATTGTAATTCAAGCCTATAAGTCATGTCATCATTTAAGTTGTCAATAAACACCTGCATCTTTTCTTTTTAGGGTATGGGGTGGGGATACCTTGCGAACAACCTTCTCCACCTTTGCAATAATACTAGGAATGATTCTCCTTTCTTTTGTTTGATATTGCAAAGGTCTTTCATTGTGATTTTATGTTGAATATTATATGAGTATTGAGTGATAAACTTGTTAAATAATTCCTTAAAAGATTTGATCCTTGAGGGTAGTTGCGAGAACCATTGCATTCATTTACCTCCCAAACTACGTGGGAATAATCTCATTAAGTGTCTTCATGGGAAAATTCTAGGTTCATAGTTCTAAACTCCCTTACACGATCGATGGGATATGTTTTTTCCGTTGTACTTGTCAAATTTGGGGAATTCGCAATGTTTGGGGAATGGTATCATGTTGACACTTGGATCAAAAGGGTAAGGGAATATATCTTGTATTGAATACCTCTTAGTGGCCCTAGTTTTCATGTTTTGAATTTGTTGTTGGAGGGCTTGTATTTTTTGTGTTAAGGTATTCATTGGATCATTGATCTTTGTTTCCTTTCTCGTTTTAGTTGGTATTTCGGTTTCTATCTTCTTAGGAGTTTTTTGCAATTTGGTGACATCAAAATCATCAGGTAGTTGAAATCATTTGTTTTCTAACATCAAAATGTATCTTTCCCCATCCTTTTCGAAAACCTTTTCTAGAAATTTGTGGAAATTTGGGTCTTGTTGATCTTGTTGGACATATTCTTCATTGACCTCCTCAGTTTCAGTTGAACAAATATTATGAAAGGGGATTTCTTCTTGTTCAACCATGGTATCTTGGGTTTCAATTTCTTTTTTTTCAAGTTTTAGCTTTTGGGATCTTGTTTGGATGGGAATACAAGTGATGAAGATTTTCTAAATGTTTTTGATCAAAGTTTGGGAGTGCCAAAAGGATTGGTTAGAATCTGATTAAGCAAGCTTTATTTTGGGATGAAGGATGATGAATCCTGATGAAGGATGATAAATATTGATGGTGAAATGCAACTGCTAAATCAGAAATGGGTGTGATGAAAAAGGCACTTTTGGATGTTTGATCAAAATTTAGATGAGAGGTTTTCACTTGAAAATGTTGGTTTCAACAAGATTGAGCTCTATTGTATAAATTGATTGGGATGACTAGAATATTGCATTGCCGGTTGCAGAATGAAGGAATGATGAATGGGATGAGTATGATTATGCCTTTGTGAAAGAGCTCTTCGTTGATAATAAGCTTGTGAAGATAAAGGCTCTAAAGAAAAATCATCAATGTATCCCCTATCAAAGTTGTGATACCTATGGATGAAATTTTGATAGTCAAGCAAGACCTTCCTACTTTGGTACAAGAAGCATCTCTTTTTCAAATTTTTCTTATAGCCAAGTTGTTTCTTTGGTTTCTTGATTTTTTGGCAAGGGATTTCTTGATAAATGTGGTTTATTTCCAATCCCTTAACATAAAATAATTGGTGCGAACGTCACAAATTGATTTGACAAGGAGAAGATGTTGTTTGAGAGGGAATATCTAAATTGGATGTTAGCTAGTAGGCAAAAGGTCAAACTTAGCTCTTTGTTTGAAAATTTACCAGATGTGCTATAACAGTGCCTAGATGCACCGAAACTTAGATGTGTTATGGAATGGTACTTATGCACTATAGAAAGATTTGGATGTGCCAGAACAAGCTATGGATGTGCTATGGAAAGGTATGGATGCACTCTTAGGATTCAACAAATGTGTTGAAATAGTATATGATGGGATATGAGCGAGATGCACTATAATAGTAAATGAATGCACTAAAATATGCAATGCATGCGCTAAACAAATTAATTGATGTGCTGAATTATGGCAGGGATGTGTTGTGGTAGTCACTCGATTCATTGAACTTGAAAATATTTTCTAGTTTTTGAAAGTTTGATAGATTCTTTTGGTTTTTTTGGTAGTGAATTTGAACTGTTTGGTTGAATTATCTCCTGAATCAATGGTTGGATATTTCAGAGTGTAGTGTTTTCTTGAATTCTGATTTAAAGCACATAGGTGAAGACACATCAAACAAGAACAATCCTAGGCTATGCAAGGCAATATTCTTTTTGGTTCCACGCGTATTTTACTCTATTTGCACTTATTCTTAGCGGGTGATTTAGAAGCTTGGCGCATAGGCTCCCCCTTACAGTGCACTCACTTCTCGAACCAACCAAGCTTCAAACTCCCATGAATCTCCCATGGAAATTTTTTCACCTCTACTAAAAATTGTGAGAATGTGGATGTCTTGGGAATGACCATTGTTGCACCAAAGAATAGAAAGGTAATTTTGGGCTTACTACAACAAAGGGGTTTTAGTTCAGACTTTTCGTTCGTGGGGGATCATCCATACATCAAGAGACCATTGCTGCCCTTCTTTTTGGAAAAATCCTCGTGATACTCAAAATTTCCTCGAGTACCCACATTTATATCCCAGGTGGAAGTCGCTTGGCTTTAGCGTGTTCCCGGTTGGGTCATTCCCTCCTTTCAAATCGGGAAGGCAGGCCCTCTAAGGTTCAAAATGAAAATAAAAATGAATGGGTCTAGATTTTTGATCACCCAGTTAAGGGGAGATCATACTCACCTACCACTCCAAAAACAACAGACATGGTGTAAATTTATCCTTTTAATTAAGCTAGATTCCTAACTTAACCAAAGGAAATGATAAATACATTCACCCCTACAAACGGTTGTTAGTAGTTTCAAGCTTTAAATTCTTTGACAATGTTCTTTTATTGTTTTTGCAAAGTCTTTGACTGCGTACAAGGTTCATGCAAAATAGAAGAGGATAAATCAGTTTTCGAAATCTGGAAAATTTAATGTAAAAACCAGATGCGCCATTACAGTGACCGAATGCGCTAAAACTCAGACCGAATGTGCTAAACTACTGAATGTGCTAAAAGAGCGACTAAATGTGCTAAATGATAGACTAAATGCGCTAAACTGGAAGATGAAAAAATAAAATTTAAAACTTCTTGATGCGCCGAATGAACAGTTGCATGCACAGAAACAAAAACCTGATGCACCAAAACAAACTTCAAATGTGCTGAAAGAACTGCCAGATGCATCCAAACAAAAACTCAATGCGCTGAAACAAAAGCGAGATGCGCCAGAGAAAAAATTGTATGTGCTGTTTCATAAATTTGATGGAACCTGCGAGAAAAAACTCAAAAGAAAACATATTAAAGAGGGGCTAGGCCCCATGGTGGGCACTAGTTTATGTGTGGGTGGAAATATGCGTATCAAAATGATAAAACAAACACACATCCATGCAATGTATTACATAAAAGGAATCTAAATAGCAGAATTAATTTAAGCTATAGCTATCCTCTTAATTTATTTCATGGTTCTCTAGTCTTAAGGACCTCTGAAATTCATGCTCTCAGATCTTATTAATGTTGCACATGAATCTGCAAAGATGACAACTTAAGAAATGAGATGCTATTATGCAATCTACATGCCTATATTTTTGTATTTTTGATTTTGATGTTTGAATGCTAAATGATCTTATGATGAGGCATTGTTAAAATAAAAATGGTGCTAAGACTAATGATGTTATTCTAAGGATAATGTTATATAAAAGATGCAAGAAACTGAACTATTCAAATTTAAATTGCCATGATAAAGCTAACATAGACTAAAAACACTAAAGTGCAACTACTATGCTCTTCAAATGCTTTCAAACTACAATGGTATTTTTGTAGCATAAACTTGTCAAATTATACTTGTTGAAAAGTTGTAGAAATGTGTTTTATTTATAGAATTTTCCAAGTTGAGAATGATGTGGCAGCAATGAACGGTTGAGCACGAAGAGGTTAGATAGAATCATGGAGGTTGTTCCCTACAATAAAACAATTTTCCAAGTGTTGAATGGAATTAGAGGAAAGAAGAAGTCATGTGTCAAGGAGGTTTCAAAGTTGTTACAGGTTTGTTGATGGAAAATCCACATTTTATAATTTAGAAAATTTAATTTCATGTGACACATGGTGAGGTGGTAGGTGAGGTGGAAGGTAGTTAGAAGAATATGTAGAAATGTGCCAAATTGAATTAAAAATTAAATTTAAATGAGGATGGGAAATTAGCAAAATGACAAATTAGTTTATTTGTGCATTTAACCAATTTAAGAGGAAAATGATTTTGGATAAGAAGAATATTTAGAAGTGAACTATATAAATAATTTTTTAAATTTATTAATAAGTAGAGGATTTAAGATTTTTATTAGTTAAATAACGAGTATTTAATTAATTTGTGCTCACACCATTTTTTAGTGTATACACTAATTATTATATTTTGTGCAACATGATCCCAAATCTTGTATCCTTTCACACTATAACTATAACTGATAAATATATAAATTTAATAAAAAATTTCTCCAATTTTCTTTGCTTCTCCTTTGGCACATGTGCATATGCCTCACAACCACCAAAACCTTCAACATGTCTCAATGAAAGGTTGTGATTCGACCATGCCTCCATGAGTATTTTATCCATAAGAGATGATGTAGGAGACCTATTAATTGGATAACAATCAATGGCTATAGATTCAAAAAAAATTTTTTGTTTGAAGTCATCTCTATGAAGAATACATTTAGCCTTTTCTATTAGTATCATGTTCATTCTTTTTGCAACTCCATTCTTCTATGGAGAATTGTGTTTATATCTAAATGTTGCAATATTTGTAAAATTTATCAAAATAATTAGAGTGAAATCACCACCATTGTCAATCCTTAAAAGTTTAATTTTATTTCTTGTTTTTAACTCAATCATTGCATTAAATTCTTTTAAATAATTGAGAACTTTAGATTCACTCTTTAGAAAATAAACCCATGTCCGTATACTATAATCATTAATAAATGAAACATAAAATGGGGATTTTGCAATTGAAGAAATATCAACATAACCAATCACATCATAATATATAAGACACAAACTACCATAATATTTATGAGAAATTGAGTAAAATTGAACCTAATTTTATTTTTTCATAAATGCAATATTCACAAATCTCAAATTCAAGATTCCATTATGGAAAACCTTCAAAAAGGTTTTTATTTTTTAATATCTATAAACCATTCTCTCCTATGTGGCCTAATTTGCAATGATATAACATAGTATTTTTTACAAAGAACTTAGAATCAGTAGAAAGAGCACCCTTAGGTACCCAAAAACTAGAACCATTTGTTGAAGAGGATACCATATTTTTACTATTGAAGTAGTTATAGATATAATTTTCATAAAAGCACTATTGTACTAAAAAATGCATGCATCAAGCTAAAATAATTTTCTCAATCTAGTACCTCTAGAAATCACCATAGCACCTCCTACCATTTCAACACCTTGTTTAAAAAATCCACATGCACTCCTTTAAACTTATTAGTTTTCTCATATATAATAGATTACGTGTTAATCCTAGGATATGCAAGACACCATTAAATCTCCTAACTCTACCATTAGGAATATTTATCTAGATACAACCATAATTAATGATAACTTAAATAAGAATAATCACCCAACCACAACTTAACTCCTTTATACTTTTCATACTTACAAAACTAATGTCTATTTTTGAGTTCATATGAAATGATGAACTTGACCCAAGTAAAGCATACATTCTCACCTATATGTGTGGGAAAAGAAACAATAAATATGTCACCATATTCCTTCTCAAACTCAAAATTAGAATCAACATTCTTCTTCTTTTTCTTCTCTTCTTTGCACTCCTTATGGAAGTGACCAATTTTAATATGATTTTAGGAAATGGCTTTGGACTTTCTAGGAAATTTATATCTCCCCTTGAACTTGGACCTATATTTTCATGTTTATTTTTATTCTTCTTGCCTCTTTATTTTGGTCTTCCCTGAACATGCAAAGCTTCTTTGGCTCTCAGATATACCTTCATCTTCATCTCTTCAGAAATAAAAGAACCAATAACATCATCTACCTTTAGAGGGATATAAGTGCTCCTAATGTGCATGACCAAATTGCCCCATGTTTCTTTCATAAATATTTTACAATAGGTTCTTCATAGAAATTTATAAGAGTAGAATTTGAAAGGAATAATACAATTAGACCCTTTTTTATTATATTACATCATACTAAGATTATTTAGTATCATCAATCAGCCTCTTGGAATTTGCATCAACAACATCCCACATATCATGATCAATCAACAAATATTCTATTTTTAGTTTACACATCAAGCAAAGTTTGTGTTTAATTTTTTTTCTACCTCAATCCTCTCTAATGTTTCCTATTTTTGTTTCTTGTAATAAAGACCACAAATTTCTCCTTTTGCACAAGCTCTCACTTAAATTAATGATTGGAAAAAAATTCTTCTACCTAACAACTAGAACCGAAGGTGATCAGGTTGTAATACCACTCGTAAGGAAGCAAGGTATGCAAAAATAGATTCCTCTACTAGTATTGAAGGGAGTGATGCTGAATTTTTTTAAAATTTTATCCAAACTTATTATAGAAAATAGAGAAGCACAATCTTATAAAAACAAGGAATTATACCATAACACAATGATTCACATGGTTAAAACATTTTCAAGAGAAAAATACTACACTTCAAAACTTGCACAATTTATTATCAAATATAAAAGAGGATTAAAATACACTTTTAATGCAGGTATTTATAGGAGTATTACACTAGTAATAAATTTAGAAGAATTTTGGCAACATTCCAAAACACTTGTGCACCTAAAAATCTCATATAAAACCACTTCCTCAAGCACCAATTTATATAGAGATTAACAATTTAGAAGCCACAAATCGTTTACAAATCCATGTTATAAAAACCCCAAAAGATGGCACCCAACTTTGGCATAATTTCCAATGTCACACATAAAGATTCCTTGAAATATATTAAAAATATTAAATCAATAAATCACCTATGACATCCAATTTGATCCACTCAACATGGGGTGTCAAACTTGTCATGTCAAATTATCTTAAAATAAACACCATTTAACAAATAATAAATCCTATCATAATCAGACAATATTCCAAGGTAACTCCTCCTATTCGTGGCTCTTACAATTCATAAAACCACAAAGAGGGGTGTTCAAAATGTTTTAAATCTATCCACCATCTAATTACTTAAAAATCATGTAACAAAGTACCAACACAAGGCTTCAAATGACAAACAAATTCCAATGCCCCATTTGAGGTGAAGCATAAATATTAAATAATATATATAATATGTCAAATAATTATAAGAAATTTTTGAATAATAAATAAATTAAATCAGACACTTGCAAAGGTTGAGACACCTTAATTCCCAATAGTAAGACCATCAAAATATTATAAAATATTCATGGAGACACTTAAATTGTTAGAAACTACACATTAAATTTATTCCTTTAAGAAATACAAAATTAATGGATCTTTAGGGGACTAAAAACCAAAAATATATATTCAACATTCACTTCTCAACTAACTATTGGATCACAAGAAAATATTTATTTTTTATTTTTTTTGTTTTTCAATAATGCTAACAAGAAACCATCTATCATCACAAAATTATAAATATGTAGCACTCAATTATCATGAATTTTAGAGGTGGATTCAAATATGTGTATAATCATCATGAAGTTGCCCACAAAGACCATACACCACCTTGTTAAGACTTATGTCCTAGAGAGGATAAATCTACCTAGGATCAAATAAAATCTATATCATGAGGACAAACACGCCATTCTCTAATAACTATGAATGAGGAAGGACACCCAAAGATGTGTAGAACTTTGAAACTACATATGAAATTCTAGGTGAAAAGCCACCAATTAAATCTGGCATTTCATATGTAGCCAAACCTCATTGAAGATCAAAATTAATGAAGACGACTTAGGCACAACCTTGCATAGGATTCAAAACAAATATTGGATCAAAATTTGTCATTGTAAATCTTCATAATGCCCTCAAGGAGTTAGAATTAATGCTAATGTTGAGGATATTGCCAACCACATGCAAGGTCAATCATAAATCTAATACTTTCAAATACAAATTGAGAACTATGGAGCAGAGTCACATATGTGGATGAACATTTCTTGGTAGCTAAATAAGTCATTTTAAATTTGTGAATACACATTGTCCACTTGATAGCATTGGATATCAAATGTTGAATGACATGTTGGGAAGGGAGAGATATATTTAAGGTCCAAGAAAAACAATGACCATGGATACAAATATTTAAGGCATTATGAAGGCCACCACTAACATATCATAAAAATGAATATACCATATGGGGATGAAGAATCCAAAATAAAATCACATATGGATAATGCAACACTTGTAGCTATCATATGAATGATTGACTACAAATTTGACTACCACACCTTTGGAATGAGCCATTATGGATAAGCAACACACTACAAGGACATAAAATACCACCACAACCACAACAATTCTGACATAATAAGGATAGGTCATAGCAAAGTAAACTAGGACAACTACTGCAATTACACTATAGAGGAGGACCATGTCCTCGCACAAGGATAAAACACATCACAACCACCTTATTTACCTCTTAGCACCACATAATAATACTATGGGAAAGACACCTAAAGATGTAACACACTTGAACCTTTAAGAACATTACCAATACAACACCATAAGAAACCACAACCAAATCAATCCCTTTGTTGCCATAGAGACCAAGAAGAAAAAAAGGAAGAATTACGATATAGGATCATGCTTGTAAGAATGTAAGCAACCAAATTAGGTTATCAAAAATCATCACACATGAAAAGATCCACCTCAAAAAAGATAATAAAGATAATCAAATAGAGTATACTACCTTTGTAGTGAGAACAACAAGATTGGCAACACATGCGATACCAACAATAATTGAAGACAAGTTACATGAAATCACTATAAGGTGATAGGGAACACCACATTAGAAGATAAGACACCATATAGATAGGGATGCAAGAAAAAAATGAAAAATATTCCACATGATAATATTACAAATGAAGGATGATGCATTTTCATAAGTTATGGTGAGAAAAAAATAGAAAAATAACCTATAAAACACATAGATTCATAAGTAAAATGGTACCACAAAAAGCAGAAACACTAAATTTAATCATAAAATTGGACACAAGACAACACACTATATTCAAGAGCTTATGCATGGACAAGTTATTGATCTTTGATAATATCCAATTTTTGAGCAATCTATCAACATCTTCACCAAACCTTGTACAAAAATAGTTTTTCTTCATTTTCATGCTCTAATTGGACTGTGAGAGGCTACTTCTTTTGGGGCTACTTAATTCATCCTTTCTTGTTCTATTCGGAAGGAGTCTTGTATCTATCTTCTTGGGGGATTCTTATATTTAGAGGGATTTTTTTATAAATGAATGCATCATCAAGTATCATTTGCTAAAACCCATCTTTTCACCCATCTAAATTGCACTTAAGGGTATGTTAGTGTATTCTTTTTATTTTCCTTAGTTGGGTATTATATACTTTCCTACATATTTAGTTTATTTTTCTTATTTATAGTGAATGGGTTATTATGAGGGTAGATGATATCTCCCATGAGTGTAACACTAGTCTATTTTTGGGTAGTTGGAGCTACTTTTCTTATTTGTTGGTTGTTTCCTCCTCTCTCTTATAAATGTATCCACTATAGTTTGTTATTCATCAATGCTATTGTGAGCTTTCTTATGGTTATTTTTCCTCTTGAGAATTTACATATTTCTTTGTGGAAACTCATTTAATTGTACTATTTTAGTTTTAGTATCATTTGGTAGAATAGCTTCATTGTTTTTATTTTATGCACTAGTTAGATTTTAGGTAGCTTCAATTTATATAAATAAATATAACAAATACTACTTTCAAAATTAAGCAATATATTTATGAATGGTTAGTGTTTCCTTTTATTTTGATCATCACACCTACAACTTTTAGGATATCGATGAACAGTGTTTTAAGAGATACAAAAAATAATTTGATGACAGTTTATCCAAATAATAGCCTGATATTTAGTGCAACTTGTGAAGAAATTCTTGTCCATATTAAACAAGTCTTGTAAACATCAAAATAAAAATAAATATTATACAATCTAAAGAAATGTGAATTTATAAAAATAATCATTATTTTATTGAGGGCATGCAATAGGAGGAGGAGAACTAATATTAGAGCCATTTAAAACTGCATCAATTATAAATTGACCAAAACTAAAGAGTGCTAATAAAACTAGGAATTACATAGTGGTCATATAATATATAATTAAGTCTATACCTTTTTTCCTCCATAGCTACACTTTTACATCAAATCACATCTAACAAAAGGAATTTCATTGGGAAAATGAACATGATATGCATTTGAAATGCTAAAGCATAAGATAAGTCATACACCAAATGCTCATACTTCTTGATATAAAAAACATTTAGGTAGAAATAGATGCAAACAGATATGCATGGGTATCATCTTTCTTAAAGGTGGTAAACCTTTTTTTGTTTTGTTTTGTTATTGAAAGATTGTTACTTTAATAGAATACATGGGATATCCCATGTACGTGAAAGAATTTTTTTTGCATAATTCAAGCAATCAAAATATGGAGACATTATTTGTTTGGTAAAGAAAATATAGTACACACTATCCACCAATCTCTATAGTATTTATAGGCAAAAAAAAATTATAACAAGCAAGGCAGTATAAATGGATGTGATTTCTACAATGACTTTATTTCATAATTAAGTTTACAAAAGGAAAAACAATGTTTCGGCAAATAATTTTTTTATGCCAATCATTTTAGATATGGCTATAATAACTCAATTTAAACATATAAAAACTGAGGTTCACATTGAACAATATGTACATGATAAGAATTTTGGAAAGATATGTGAAGAACTTATATCTCATGTAATTATAAAAAATGAAGAAGACATATCTTTTAGATGGATTACTCTATAAGGTAAAAAAACATATGTACCAATTAAAAAATCCTTCCATTAATGAGGTTGGAGGAACATATGTCCAAGGTGGCGGGTCATTTAAGCATAGGTAAAACCATGACTTGTTTACAAAGGTATGTGTTTTGGCCTAAAATGTAGCATAGAGTAACAATATTTCTTAGAATTTGTAAAGTGTGTTGTACTAACAAATCCAAGACAAGGAGAGAGGGAATACGTTGTCATTTTTGTCCCCACAAGGCCATGAGTATTTTTTATATGAACTTTACAGGATATTTTTTATGAATTGAAAGGTGGAAAATTGGTTTGCTTTCCACCTAGAAGGTTTAGAACCTAGGAGGACAATTTTCACTAACTTTCACTCAATAACAAACCCTTGAGATCTCAATGCAAAAGAGAAAGAGATATTGCAAGAGGGCTATTCTAGGAGCTGAATGTGATCTAATAAGGGGTTAACCACCAAGTTTAGACTTGGAAAAGATAATGAAATGAAAGTTGCAACATTAAACAATATTTCAATGCAACGACCTACAAAATGACCTATAAATGCATGTAAAACAAAATAGAAAAGCAGTAAGATGAGTGGTGTGCACCTAGAAATCTGGAAGTGACTAATTATAGCTCTGAAACACTGAAATTTTTTCCTTTTTAACCAATTGGGAGTCATTCGCCAATCTGGGTGAATCAATCCCAAATCTAGATTTTTGCACAGAAGCCTATTTCAGGAAAAAGGGCATCTAAATCTGCAAACAGATCTAGAAAACACCTATAGTAGGACTCATTCGACACTCTTGGTGAATCAGTCCCATTCCAATTTTTTGAGAAATTAAAGTTTTGATCTACACCTCAACACCTACTCTTTCCTTCCAGCTTGAATTTTGGATCCGAATCTACGAAAATACCCACAAAACATAATATAAACTTGATTTGCTAATGGGGGGTTTGCCTTGGCCAAACCTCTAGTTTGGTATTTAAACTTTGATAAAAATAATGCAATGTGCATGAAAAGCCTAGCCTTAAGTGTGTCTAAGACTAAGAAATTTGAAACGTGATGCAATCCTATTCTAATGTGTAAAAATATGATGCAAGAATGGAAATATGAAGGTGGATGACTCACTTGGGTAGATCTTTAATCACCCCAAATGAGCCCCAATAATGCGTGTACCTTCCTTAGGTTAAATGTAGAGTGATAATGGAGGATGGAATCACTTAGGAAACAAGTCTTTAGGCTTGGCTTGATGGCTAGTTGCATCTCCCCAACCTAGAATCCATCATGATTCACCATAGACAACCATGATCAACCCTTGAAAATGCTAGATCTTGAATGAAAGTGAGCTTAAAGACCTACAAAAACACTTTAATGCTGCTCCAAAGCTTCAACTTTAGTAATTACTTGCTCTTGAATGCTCTTTTGAAGACTCTTGAATGCCTAGATCTTGAAAATTGCTCTTGAGAATGCTTGCATAGATTAACTAGATGATAAAAATGACTTAGAAACTTTCTTATATAGGAATTAACACCTAATTGACCGTTATCTAGATCTCAAAGGCCAACCTCCACCAAGAATTTGAATTAAAATGGTGATTTTTCACTCAAATTTGAAAAAAGACCCCAAATGGGACTCATTTTCCACCATTGGCGAATGGGTCCAACCTAGGGGACTCATTCATCCAAGGTGGCGAATGAGTCTCACCCTAGCTTTTTGAGGTGAGTTTTTCAGAATTTTGGTGTTTTAAGTGATTTTGTCGAGTTTTTAGGTGAAATAAGCCTCAAGATCCGAAATAATGGGTCTTAGGGGCCTATGAATGAAGATTTTAAAAGGGTAATTAACGCAAGGGTACCAAAATAGGTCCAAAGTAAGTGTGAAATTGTACCGCTTTTAAAAGCATATAATTTTCTACACTACATGAACATACACATGCATGATTACTTATTTATGGTAGTTAACAGGTTTAGTGAAATGTGTATTTCATTTGTGTGTAAAATACCACATGGAAAAGGGCAACTAAGATGGTCTTTAATAATGTATAGGTGCACTTTGGACTTCCTAAGTCTATAGTTTTAGATATAGACACGAGGTTTGTTGGTAATTTTTGGTCTACTTTATGGAGTATGATGGACATGAAGCTAAAGAAAAGCACAACCTTTCACTTGTAAACATATGGTTAGATGCATGAATAAAAACATGAATTTTATACAATCCATGATATTAGAATGTTGTATTTTTTGGATGTAATTTTTTTTACATAGTTTCAATCCAGAAAAATACAACATTCTAGATGCATGACCTCAATGTAGCTAATTAAGGGGTATAACAATGAGTGACCCAAGACATGGGATGACTCACTCCTTTCGTTCAACATTATTATAGTAGGCTATTGCATTCTTCTACTAATAAGTTACCACTTGAGGTATGCTTGGGATATTTTTCTTCTAATCCACTACATGTAGCTCTTGATAAGCAATTGAAAAAGTAGGGAAAGATACTGAGGTAACTAAAGCATTTATTTTTTTGAGAAGATTATACAAATTCAACTTAAAGTTAAGGAATGATTGGAAAGAACAAGATAATTGCATAAAGATTTAGATATGATCAACATAGGAAGGAGTGCAAATTTAAGCTAGGTGACCATTTATGTATTTCTTTTGGAAAGGAAAGGTTAAAGGACAAGTAAATAAAATTAATCCATTAGAACCATTTAGAATTTTGAGGCCACAAGTGAAAATTCATTCAAACTTGATCTTCCTCTTTTATCAAGATGAACTTAGTTATTAATTTGAGTATTTGCAACTCTATGAGCCTTGCATGTTTGATGAAGAATCTAACATTTACTACCCTCCTTAGAAGATTTGTGTGTGGTAGGAAGAGCCATACTCATAGAAGATGTAGTACTAGAAGATAAAATAAGTGAAGCCCTAAATAAAGTCCAAGAAATATATAAATTAAGATCAAGGATTAGAAGATCAACTAAGAAAAATGATGCTCTTAAGAAATGGTTTGAGAACTCTTCCTCCAATTATTATTTTATTAATATTTTGCAGGACTAAAAACTCTTCAAGAAGGGAGGTTTGATTGATATTGAATTCAAAAAATGTATGGAAAGTAGAAGATGATATTATAAAGTGGATTTAGACACAATATTTAAGGAAATTCAATAAATAGTAGAGCTTCATATCCACACCTAACATAAATGATCAGTTTAGGTCTACACTCTAAAAGATTGAGCTTAATGATAGAAAAATAAAAAATATAAATATAAACTAGTTGTCATTCTAGCTTCTTATGTTTGTGAAGATTATTTTACACATTGGGAGAACCTTGTTGTCTCATAGATATATATAAGAGAGATTTTATCTTGTTGAAAAACATGTTTTTGAAGATTGGAGAATTAGAGAAGCATTAGAGTTCAATTATTTATAGGAAAAATACAATGAAGATATGTAGAGGGTAGAATTATAGTTACACTTGTTCTAATTATCTTCCCAAGATAATAAAAGGAGGAAGCAAGGCCATTTACACTACCATAAAAGTTGTTTTTCCACCACATTAGGGTTTCTAGGGTAAATTTTGAGTTTTTGTGTAGGTTGTTGCAAGTATCACTTATGTTTCACAATATAAAATGCAGTTAAAAATTGCAAGGGGAAAATGAACACCAATACAAAATAAACAAGAAACGAACTAAAGACAAACTCAACTACAATAATTAGTCACTTTTTTTTAAATTGGTTAATATAGTTTTATCTTACAAATAGTTGGTATTTGTAGTACCCTGTTATACAATAATTCTGAATAGGTAAAATAAGGGGAGCCATCAGACTTCAAATATGTTCTTATAATCATCTACTTCGGTCAGGTATGTTGCTCCATTGACTGAATATTTCAAGAGGGACACATACAAACTGATTTCACCCTCTTTATATAATAAACTTCATTTACATTAACAAGTAGCATGATTAAAATAATTTGTTGGTTCTTGAATTATATTTGAAGAATTTACAAATTAGTTTAGCTTTGTAATAACATAAATTTTATTATATACATTATTTTTCATTTTCTAATAAACATAAATTTGTCATACAAATATTCACATACATCCAAAACATTGTAAAAATAACCTTACGTTCCATATAAATATTCTTATTTAAAATATTTTTTAAAATTTCAATATATATATAAAAGTTATCCATCATTTTAATATATCTAAATTATAATTATTGTTAAATACAAAATAATTTTAAAATAGTAAAAAATATATTAATTATTAATCTTAAAATTCTATATTAAAAAATTATAAAAATATTTTATATTTAATTTATAATATATTTTAAAATACATTATCTTTAAATTCTTAATTATTTATTCTTTATAATTAACAAAATATGTTTAAAAAACATTTAAAAAAAAAGTCCGCTAAATAAATAAATATTTTTTCACTTTTTGGTAGAAAAATCTTCTTTTAACTCTCATAGAAAGCCATTCAATCCCTTTGTGGTAAAGATAGAGAAAAATAATGTCGTACGAGGAATTATTGGAATGCTGCGATTTAATGTGTAGTGGAAAAGATCCATCACATATTTATAGCTTTAATTTTAGGTGGACAAGGAGCCTTTAATTTCAATCTAGTTAAAGTCTTTGTTGTCACTACCTACCTAACTTCATGTTTGATTTAAAGAAAACAAAACCCAAAATATTTAAAAAAAAGGGGTACAAAACATCAGTTGATCGTGAGTTGGCCAAAGTGTTATTTCAATTTGTTAAAGTTGGGGAATATACTTTGGAATTGGAATATACCGAGAAGAAAAAGTGAGGTGCACGTCAACTTCATCATTGGATTCCAAGTGTCCCAAATTTTACCTTATTAAGTAACTTTGAGAGATTTTGTTTCATCGTCTAATAATTGGAGTTCCAAGGTACTTGATAGGATGTGTATACCAAATTATTATTATTATTGGTTTTTTCTATGCTTTTTACTTTTAATTTAATTATATATATATTTTCTTCAAAATATGTATAAATTCTGTTTTAGAGAAAAGTAATGGTGGAGGGTTGAGTGGCCATCACATTGTAAGTTTTGTTGGTGGTCTTTTTTTTAGGAATTCAAAAGAGTTCGAAGTACATTTCTGAATTTCGAGGTTATGTATATCATTCATATGAATCAATTTTTATAGAATTTGAGTTTTTTTTGGACAATTCTCTTTTTGTATAATTCATAATTGCAATGATAGTGTACATATTGTGTCTTTTAAATTAAATAAATGAAGTTGTCTAATGATAAGACTAAAATAATGTAATAAGAATAATTTTGCCCTATGTCAATATCATCTTATTTAAATTTATGAATAGTGTCTATATTACCATTTATAAATAGTATTACACATATTTACAAAAAAGATGGGTGAAAAATGTCACACCTTGAAAGTCCAAACAACACAAAAGCTTGAAATAAAACACAATTACATAAAGTCACTATGCAATGAGAGCAAGATGATTATGATATCTTGATCATCCGATTTACTCCATATATCAATAAGATTCGAAGTGTCCATAAAAGGGTCCCACCCATAATTATCCTTATTATCATTATCATATATTTTTATCTTTAGCATATTGAACTTCATAAATAGTAAGAGCTAGTTGAGGGAACTTGCCAGTGTGTAGCTAGCTAGTAGTCCCACAACTTAAAGTCAAGGGAGAGGTAGATTGGTGGCTTGTCGATTGCAACCATCCTAATTAAGAATTATCTCTTCTCATAGGAGGAAAAGAGGCTTGAGAATGAGCATCTTGGTTACCATAAGCAGATTGGCTACATCCTTGATGATGCCCATGAGGTGGAGATTGATCTTAACTAGATGTGGGAGTTGAAGGGACCTTAGCAACAATATATGGGGCATTGCCTTAATGATCAAGTAGCATTTGGAGGTGAGAAACCTCAAGTGCAAACTTATTGGATTGCACTTGAATTTGCATAAACACATTAGAGCGAGTCATGACTTTAGAAAAAAATGAAGTATGATCAATAAAACATCCAAAAAAATAGTACCATTTCTAAGATTTTATAAATGCTAAAAATGATTTCCACCTTGAAAGCATGCCAAATTTAATTATATATGGAAGTTATTTTAGGTCAATCCCCTAACAACACTATGCCAAGAAAAAGGCACAAGTTGAAAAGGCTTGAAAAGACACGAATCCAACTCCAAGAAGCTTGAGCTTTAGGACAAAACTAAAAAAGATGCTCAAGAGATTCTTGTTGACCACATAAAGGTCATCAAGGATCTAGAATCCCTAAACGGTTTAACTTGGAATCAATGAGCAGGCATTGGTGTAGTGTAGAAAAAAGTAACCCTTTTTCATACTTAATTTGGGAATGAGTGATATTGAATTAACCTAATAATGCCTCGATTTAGTGTTGCAATGTGTGGTACAAATTCAAATTGAATCTAGGCCCCTTTTAAACAAAATGTACTTAAAATGTACCTTATTTAGGGTGTTGTGAAGTGTTGTATTACACTTTCACACTTATCTAGGGTTTCATTAATTAATTGTGGTTAATTGAACTTAATTGGCCCCTTTAATTCAAATTCAAGCCCTCTTAATTACATTTTCTAAAGGATCTATCCCGACACCCAGTAATGATATGGCATAAAATTTAAGGTCCTAGAAAATGGTGCTAGAACCCATTCGCCTTTAGTGGTGAATGGGTCATCTCCACATAGGAGACCCCTTTCCTGTCATTTTTGACATGGGTTTTGGATGTTATTTCACCCCCCCGAAGCATGGTCCTAGAAAGTTGTGCCAGGACCCATTCGCCTTTAATGGAAAATGGGTCCTCCCCACATAAGAGACCCCTTTTTGAATTTAATTGTGGAAGGATCCTAATGATTTTCAATCCTAGATCTGATGTCGTCTTGAATTATTTGAATTTCGGGGTTAGTCTCTAGATTTAGTATAACTATGAGGTTAATTCACATAGTTTCATCCTAAGCAACCTAGCAAGTTTTAAGCATCCTAAGAGTTCACAAGAGAATTATAGAGCACTTAAAGAGCATTTCAAAGACATTCAAAGGTAGATTAGAGAACTTTCTTGCATCAATTCAAGGTCATTTCATCATGTCAAAGGAATAATGCATTCAAGCATGTCGTTGAGCTAAGATAGTTGATGTAGCATTGAGGATCTATTTGCAAGCATTGTTTCACATCTAAATCAAGATCAAGATCTATATTCTTCATGGCCACTTCATGTTAGTTTGCAAATTTACATTCCAAGACAACTTCCAAGGTATCAACATTGCATATTTCATTTTTCATGCTTCTATTTAATTATTTCATCATTTGGTTTAATTACCTAAATGGGGTTTGACTTAGGAAAACCCCTATTCACTAATAATCTTCAAGTTTTTCTTCTCTTGAATGTGTGTGTGCAGATTTATAGATTGAAGATCAAGTGGAGAACAAGATTGGAGCAAAATTGTCAAAGTTGTCAAGTTGCAAAAGTTGTCATTCATATTGCAAGAACATGGAAAGAAGGCTACTAAATTTGCTATAGGTTTTTGAGAGATGATAACCGAGGATCTGAGAGTGCAGGGATCAAGGAACATAACCCAGATTTCAATTTCAAAAATCCTAACAAAGACCCATTCACCAGTAAAGTTGAATGAGTCCTTTATGACCTAAAAATAGACTTCTTGTAGTAAGGTACACATCATTCTAGCCTCTAAAAACTCCCCTCATAATTGCTATAACAATTAGGATTAGTTTTTTATTGTTATTTGCATCATATCTTGCACATAATTACATGTTTAGTGGTCAAAAGTAGTGGTCTATCATTTTGATCAATTCATCTTGATAGCCCCCCCTTTTCCCATTAAACAATTGAAAATAATACACTGTTAATAGAGTTTGTGAAAAACCATCTCTAGTTTAAAATAGGCACCAGAAGAAAATGAGGTGAAATTAAAAAACAACCTTTATGAGGCTGGTAATTTCTAAATGAAGTATTACTAGGATACCATTTATAATCTTCCCACAATGGTTTGCAAGAATGAACTCTAATTTTATGCAACATATTTGAAGGGATAACATCAAGAATAGTTTCAAAAATTTCATGATCTTAATTGGATAAACAAAACCTCAATTTAAAGCTTCTAGTTAGGTTTAAAATCTTTGGGTCACTCTAGAAAAGAGTTCTAAAAGAGTCTTGATTCCTTTGAAAATCTCAAAAAATGGACCCAAGGGGTCATAGAAAGAGGACAATTCTGGCAATGTAAAATAGGAGATCACTAGATTGATTATTGATTAATTGAGAGACCATTGCAAAAGCTAGAGCTATTCCAAAGAAGCTAGGGCTTAATGTATTTCCAATCTCTCCAAATAATTTTTATAAAAAATTCCCTTGGATTTGAATGGCTCTTTCATAATGATCCACTCCTAGCTCAAGGTATCATCCCTTCTAGATGTTTCTTTAGATTCTTGGAGCATGGTCATAGAAGGAGGTTTGACATCCCTCTATTTGTATTTGAGCCTTAAAAGTCTAAAAAATATTAGGAGGGTATCTATGGTATAATATTGGTTTTAGATTCATTTGCTAGTCTTGTTGCCTTTGGAAATTAGTTAATTATGTGGTTTGGTTTTGTTTTTTTTATGCCAACTTGATATTTTGGTGGTTTCTTGGTTTGAGGATGGTTCGTTTTCCTTAGTTTTGGCTTTGATTTTTCTATTGTTGGTTTTTTGTGTTCATTGTAACATTTGGGCTACCATTTTTCTATGGACTAGCTATTTTTAAGTTGATGATTTAGTGATATAAAATGTTTTCAGTTCCCTTAAAAGCTTGATATTTATCTCTTAATAAATAAAATGTAAGATAAGCATGAGAAATTGAAATTGAATATGAATATAAATATATAGGATCATATAGAATATGTAAGACATAACATGATGAAACAATGCAATATATATGATAAATTGAATATGAATATCCTATATCAATACATAGGATCATATAGAATCTCTAAAAAATAACATCATGTAACAATATAAAATAAACATATAAATTGGACATGAATATCAATATATAGGATCATATAGAATCTCTAAGACATAACTTGAAGTAATAATGTAAGATAAACATGATAGATTGAATATGAATACATAGGATCATATCAAATCTTTGGCATAACATGATGTAACAATGTAATATAAATGAATATGAGTATACCTCAAAATAAAATGATATAAATATTGAATTTGACAAATTGAATATGAATAAATCACTAAATGATAAATTGAGTATGAATCAATTGTGTTAAATAATAAATTGAATATGAATATGAATACATAGGATCATATAAAACCGATCTAGCTGATTTCAAACCTATTATTTTATGCAATAAAGTCTATAAGATCTTATCCAAAATTTTGGTGAACAAAATTAAACCCCTTTTATTAAAATTGATCAATATTAACCAAAAATGTTTTGTCCCTAGGTGCCAAATTCTTGATGCGGCTATTTCAAACCATGAGATTTTTCATCGATGGAAAGGAGCCTTCTCCCTGGCATGACTCTCAAACTTGACATATCAAAAGCATATGATAGGGTCGATTGGGACTTCATGTTTAAAGTCTTAAATAAAGTGGGATTCCACAAGCACTCAATCAACCTTATAAGAGAATGTGTAAACATTGTCAAGTTCTCGGTCCTTGTGAATGGAATTCCAAGGGGTTTCTTTGGGGTTGAGTGGGGTATTTGACAAGGGGATCCCCTTCTCCTTACCTATTTATATTTTTGGCAAAGGTTTTGGGAAGGAAAATTCTAACTCTTATTGAGAATGGTGGCCTCAAAGGTGTCAAAGTTGCCTCAACTCTCCCTCCTTTCAGCTCTATAACAATTTGTGGATGATACCATCATCTTTGGCGTTGCTTCGGTGGTTGAGGCTAAGTTCTAGAAGAAGTGTCTTTCTAACTATGCTGAGGCCTCAGGCCAATGTATCAATTATGATTAAAGTATGCTCTACTTCGTCAACACCAATGTTGGTGTAAGGAGGAAAGTTCAGGACATCTTAGGTTGTCAAAGTGTTGAAATCATTGGAATTTATTTGGGGCTCCTCCTCACTGTTAAAGAAGTTTCCTCATCCTTCTGGAACTCTATACTAGAATGCATACAAAGAAAATTGGTTGGCTAGAAAGGGAAATTGTTGAGAAACCTTGGTATGTTACAACTCCTTGTTGCCTCTCTCTAGGGAATCCCAGTTCAATTCCTCTCACTTTTCAAAATCCCTAGCTATATTGCTGAGAAGTTTAAAAAAAACTAGAGGAATTTCCGGTGATCAAGGAAAAAGGAAAGGAAAAGACTAGCCTTAGTTACCTAGGAGAAAGTCTACCTCCTAAAACAATAGGGAGGATTGGGTATTAGGAAAACCCCCCACCTAAATAAAGTACTGATGTCTAAGATTGGTTTGGATCTAACCATAAACAACAAAGATTGGTGCAATATTATGAGTGCTAAGTACCTTAACCATACAAGGTTTCACAGTGTGCACTTTGAACTAGGCTTCCTAAGGGGCTCTTGGATTTGGAACAACATCCTCAAAACCTATTGTTTGATCTCTTTGGAACTTAAATAGAAGTTTGGGAATGACTGTCTCATTCGTTTCTAGGATGATAGTTGGTTGACTAATCAATACCTCAGTGCCCACCCTACCTTTAAGGACCTTCAATTTTTGGCTAAAGGTTCCTTTGGCCATTTGATCTCTGACTACTTGTTGAATGACAATTCTAGGAAAAAAATGTCTTATCCAAAGAGCTTTGATACTACAACATGATATTTGAAGGATTAGGTTCCCCATATTTCCTATAGTGGATCATTTATTTTGGGCCAAGATTCCTAAGGGAAAATTTTCTATCAAATCAACTTACAATCTATCGTTAAAGGGTGAAAACTATAATGTTGTCTGGGGGAAAGTTTGGAGCAAACATCTCCTTCCTAATTTTTATTTTTATTTTCTAGTGGACAACCATGCATAAAAAAATCTTAACATAAGATAACCTCATCAAGCGTGGCTTCCAATTACCAAATAGATGCATCCTATGCAAAATGGATGAGGAAATGGTCCCTCACATTCTCCTACATTTCTCCTTTTCTCATAAAATTTTGGGGTATGTTCTACAGAAGCTTCAGATCATTGACCCATGAATAAAGTGCTACTAGCCCTTATGGATGAAGGGGTTAGCCCCTTCCACAACCCCTTCATGAAAGAGTTATAGAGGAAAATCCCTCCACATCTTTACTAAATTCTCTAGAAGGAAATAAATAATTATATTTTCAAGGATATGGAAAAAGCCCAAAAGAGGTCTTCTTAGCATTCTTTAAGCTCCTTCCAGAAAACATCTCAATTTGCCATTGGTCTTGCCCAAATTCCCTCCTCTTTTTCCTTGAATCTAACATATCTTCACAATGGGGCTTACCTCAAACCTTCTACAATATCGACATCATTAAGAAGATTTCCAGGTTGAGTGCTAAATTTTTTCTACCCCTAGTTGGCTAGTGTAAGCTTAATTTTGACGGTGCAACCCATGGTAACTCGGACATGGCTAGTAGGGGAGGAATGATGAGATCCCCCTTGAGGGTATTTGTGGTAGGATATGATGGAGGCCTTGGTGGTAACACTAATAATTGGGCTAAGGATATGGCTATTCTTTGGGGTGTAAGGATTTCCCTATCTATTGGAATCAAAAATCTCCTCATTGAAGGGGACTCAAAGCTGATCATTGATGTGGTTAAAGGATCAAATCACCTTGGTTGGGCTTTGGAATATATCATTAACGAGCTCAAGAAACTCCTTTTGGGCCTTGAAAAGTTTGATCTTAAACACATGTATAGAGAAGGAAACAAGGTTACTAACACTATGACCAACTTGGGGATGGACCAAGACTCCTTAAGGTATTGGCGAAGCTTCTCTTGCTTCCCCAAACATATTAGGAAACTCCTTTCCTCAAAGTGGCATTTCCTCGTATTTGATAATGATGGTCAAGGGTGTTAGGTGATGGGAATTTTGGAACCCTCTCCTCATGTTTAGATTCTTGGTGATGGGGTTTGGTTGGGGGTGGCCCAATTTAAATTTGTATCTATTAATTTTTAACTATGGGACTTGTTCATTTTTCTCTTGCCACCTAATGACTAGGAAGCTGACTCAAACTTGGGGCTATGGGATGAAGACTAGAAGGATTTGGTGCATGGCTTGGTGGGCCATGTTGCTATTGTGGCCTCACCACAATCAAAATAACAATGTGGTGCTTAATCAGACTGAGGTTTTATATTACATTTCAAATCATCAATGTAATAATGACCATTATACTTTCCATATCTTTGATGAGACTCTTGAGATTATTGATCCTCCCCTTGAAATGCCATGTTTTTCATTAATGATGTGACTTTGATGGTTTGTGCAAGGTTAATTCCACTCCTTCTCATTATTTGTGTTGTTGGCTCTTTGAGGCACATTTGATATTTATTTTGGATGGTGATTAGTAATAATTATTATTACTATGACACACATCTCAATCCTTTAATCTCTCTAGGGTGGTCTTTTCACATATGCTCAACTCTCTAGTTTTGTTCTGAGATTTGGATGGGGTTAGATAAGTTTTAATAGATTTTGTTGACCTATTTGTCTGTAATGGGTGGTGATAGGGTTTAAATCAAACTAGCTCTTATGATGAATTCTTGGTGGATGCCACTGTCTAGAATATTTGTAGTGAATAAGGAATCTCACCTTTTTTGGAGTGCCTAAAAGGGCAGGATGAGAGACTATCTATCTAGTTTTCTTGCTCTTGGGATAACCAAAAGGTGGGAATTGGTGGAATTATTTTGAATTTGATGAAGAGGTCATCATGCATGCTACTGGAATGAATACTAAAGGTAAGAAATGGAAGAAACATAGCAAAGTGGTTGATACCAAAGTATTTTCTCTCTTCTTCAAAGATGGTGAAAATCCTATTAAGTTGCATGATAAGTTTGATAGAGAAAAGTTACCATAACCATGGGACAAGGTATGCCTAATGATCATGAAGTTTTTCACTTTATAGAGTGGTTTAAATGTTGTTATTTTTATCATCCCCCTTCTTAACCACTTCTATCATGACTCCCTGTTAAGCTTTCCTTTTTACTTGCTAACCTCCTTGGAAAATTCAATTAAGGAGGCTCTAGATTTGAACTTGAAATATCCTAAAAAAGCTCCACACCCCTCTCCACTAGAGAGTCATTATGCACCTATACTATTTCCACCTCACCTTGTGCCCTCCGAAACAAATTAAGGTTGTCATTATTGATGAACCCTCACTTTTTGACTCCTCTCTAGTGGTGACCATTTTGGCTACCCTGGGAACTCTAAAGGTAAAAAGAAACTCCTTGAGCATTCGAGCTCTAACCAAGCCTCCTCGGGATACTATGATTTTTTGTAAACCCCCTCCCCAAATGACACTCCTCTTACCACCAACCCTCCTAGCCCCCTTCGCGATAAATCCACCCCCAAGAATCTCAATTATGGATAAAAATAGGTGGCTCAAGGTCTTTGCAACCTCAAAAACAACTCCCTCACTCAATATTTGGGAGAATGGGGCTAGGCGGGGAAACAAAAAAATCCTCCTACCAAGAAATAAAATAAATCCTCGACCCATATATAATTGAGGAGGTTAATCTGGGGAGTGAAAATGTGGAGGAATCTAGGGAGGAGGAGGTGAAGGAAGCTAGTAGTTCTCAACTTAGAAGGTATAATAGGCTTGTGGGTTGACCTATGCCCTATAACAAGGATGTGATGGTTGATCATTTGGACCACAAGAAGAGTTCTACTAATGAAGAGGAGGATGAAACTGATGATAAAATCTCTAAAAACACAAATGAAAATTGCTCCAAGAAAATTGACAACACCGACATCACCCTGATGAACCTGCCTGGTGAGGCCCTTACTTATTCTCAATGTGCTTCTACGATTGGAGAGATTTTTGAACTCAAGGTGAAGGTTTCAGAGCTGGAAAAAATATGGTGAGCATCTCTAAGTTTAGTTCTAAAGTGATGCATAGATTGACGACCACACTCTGCATGTTGTAGGAGATGGAGTTGAAGAAGGTGGGTGACAAGGATGGGAATCATAAGAACTCTACATGTTCCTTATTGAATACTGGGGCCAACTCTTTGGCTAGCTCTGTTGGTTTTTTATTTTTTGTTGGTTTTGGTACTTCTCTTCTCTATTCTATTTTTAAGACTCTCTTTACTATTTTGGACTTATGCACTGTTAATGTGTTGTTAATGGTCTGTTGACCTGGTTACTTGCCTTTGGGATTTTTTGTTTATAGGTTCAACACCCTCAACCCCGGATCTACTACTTTTTATTATAAAAAACAAAGTAAGATAAATAAATATTAATATACATGGAATGACTAAATGAATTTGAATATAAATATGAATATCAAAATATAGGATCATAGATAAGATTCTCAATATAAAAAATAATATTTTATAGACAAATATGATCAGGATAGCTAGATATAATCCATGCTCAATGTAGACCATTCCTTTGATGATTAGTCCACTAGGCAGGGACTAGGGTTCTAAGAAGACGGGAAATGGGTGAATTAGAATAAAGTGCCACCTAAGAAAGTGGTAGAAATTGACAATAGATGCAATACTTGGACACAAGTTATAGTTTAAAATTTAAGAATTATAGGTTGACTTGAAATAGGAAAGGAAACAATGAATGTGTCACCACATTCCTTCTCAAACTCAAAATTATAATAAAATTTATTCTTAGTTTTATTCTCTTATTTGAACTCCTTATGGAAGTGGCCAGATTTAACATTATTCTAGGAAATGTCTTTGGACTTTCTAGGATATTTATATCTTCCCTTGAACTTGGATCTAGATTTTTCATGTTGATTTTTATTCTTTTTGCCTCTTTCTTTTGGTCTTCCTTGAATACTCAAAGCTTCTTTGGCACATAGATAGAACTTCCTCTTCATATTTTCAAAAATAAAAGAGCCAATAACACCATCTACCTTTAGAGGGATATAAGTGCTCCCAATGGGCATGACCAAGTTGTCCCATGGGTCTAGAAAAGAATACATCAAAGTTTTAGATCTTTCCTCCTCATCAATGTACCCACAAAGATTAATTTATCCATTGACATATTACATGCTTCCATGTATTCTAGAATCTCTCCACCTTCTTCCATCCTCAAGGAATAGAGCTTCTTCCTTGAGAATATTTTGTTCACCAAGGATTTGGGTTGATATATCATATTTCTTTCATAAATATTTTATAACAAGTTCTTCATGGACATTTATAAAAATATAATTTTTAAGGAATGATCTAATTAGACCATTTTTTATTATTATATTACATCATACTAAGATTCTTCAGTGTCATCAATAAGCCTCTAGACATTTGCATCAACAACATCTCACATATAATGGTCAATCAAGTACAAATCTTCTATTTTTTGTTTCCACATTGAGAAAAGTTTGTGTTTAAATTTTTTTCTACCTCAATCCTCTCTAATGTGCTTGCCTATCTTTATTTTTTGTAATAAAGATCATAAATTTCTCCTTTTTCACAAGCTCCCACTTAGATTAATGATTAGCAAAATAATTGTTCTACCTAACTAGAACCAGAGGTGACCAGGCTCTAATGTCACTTGTAAGGAAGCAAGGTATGCAAAAATAGATTCCTCTACTACTCTTGAAGGGAGTGATGAAAAAAATTAATATTTTATCTAAACTTATTATAGAAAATAGAGAAACAAAATCTTATAAAAGCAAGAAATTAT
This sequence comes from Sequoiadendron giganteum, assembly GCA_007115665.2. Classification (NCBI taxonomy): domain Eukaryota; kingdom Viridiplantae; phylum Streptophyta; class Pinopsida; order Cupressales; family Cupressaceae; genus Sequoiadendron; species Sequoiadendron giganteum. Next base: position 26,908,936 of record CM021107.1, on the reverse strand, counting down.
ACCATGACACAATGTTTTATGTCGGGAAAACCTTTTGAAGATAAAAATACCACACTCCAAAACTCGCACAATGTACTATCAAATATGAAAGAAGCTTAAAATACACTTGTAATGCAAATATTTATAGGAGCATTACACTAGCAATAAATTTGGAAGAGTTCTGGAAAAATTCTAATACACTTGTGCACCTACAAACTCTAATATAAAACCACTTCCTGAAGAACCAATTTATATAAAAATGAATAATTTAGAAAGCACAAATAGTTTTCAAAACCATGTTATAAAAACCCCAAAATATAGCACCCAACCTTGGCACAATTTTCAATGCCACCCATAAAAATTCCTTTCAATCTAGTAAAAATAGCAAATCAATATGTAGACACCAAAATTCGGTCTAAGCCTGCGAATTCAATTTCTTCATAATTCATATTTTCATAGTCATGATTAAACAATGTTAATTATTTAATTAGTTGCTAAAGTCCTTTTTCATCTATTGATTAAATAACTTTTAATTATTTAATTAATTCACTATAACATTTATTCATCTATTAATTAAATAATCTTAATTATTTAATTAATTCACATTGTCTTTATTCTATCGTGATTAATTAAATAAATGTTCTTTATTTAATTACATCATTAATTAACTTTACCCTCCTTCTTAAATTAAATAAACTCTTATTTAATTTATTTTTATCATGTTTTCAACTATAATTAAATAAATGCTCGAATTATTTAATTATTCATTTAACCTTTTCATCACTCAATTAAATAAATCTTATTTATTTAATTAATCCTTAAATGTTGAATTTTGAATTAAATAAATCATTTAATTCATAAAACTCTATTTGTAACACGTTCCTTTATATTTGGATAATTGTTTAAGCTATCTAAGTATTCATTCTCACTTGACTCGAGATCTATTTGAATCAATCAGTTATCTCCTGATTCAACATCTAGTCGTCTCTATGAAGAGACTCTTTGTCATAACCAGTCAGTTATCTAGTTAAGACTCTTATGCATGAACAAATTTATTAATTAAATATCTTTATTTAATTAATTAATTCATGTGTTCATTCAAACAGATCGTTATCTTCATTCTATCTTTATCCTCTTCATTCAAACTATTATTCTTCTAATTTTTGAATACTTTCAACTGAATATTAAATCATTTATTTAATCTTGATCTCTATTATTAGGTTTTATCACTCACATTCTAAATGACACAAATCTCACATTGCATGAAATTCATCAATCTCGATCGTTGATCTCTCTTTCGAATTTGATCCGATCATTCAAAAACCAATTTTCTATAAATTGACCTAGCTTTCATCATTTAAACTCCCAGAATCGATATAGTTTTGGAAGCAACTTGTTAATCTTCGATATTTTTCTATAATCACATACATCAATTGCTATACTTGCACACATACTGAAAATCTGAGGGCAAGAATACTATCACGATGAAATGGAGAAGGACAATAGAGATTATTCATGGACCTACATCGATCTTTGGTGAGATTGTTTATATTTTAGCTTATTTCCTTTGTGCTTTGTTGTTTAATGTAGGCTAGTTTTAGATTAATGTTTTGTATTGCTTTAAACTCTTTGCTTTTCTAGTTTTTACTATGTTACATTTGGTGAACCCGACGTGAAGACATGATCTTCGCAAATCCGTAGATTCTTTTTCAATTTTTGTAGGTATAGTACGAAACGACGCATCTAACAGACGAAACGACACAACTAATATCACGAACTGCAACCGACGAATATAATGATGCATCTGACAAATTTTGACTCATCTATGATTTATCGAGCCACAACTAACTAATGAAATTCTGACGCATTTGATGAAGAAAATGATGCATCTGACTGGTGAATTTTTAAAGTTTAAATTTTCGATTTACAACTTTCTTTTGTGTTTTTCTTTTAGCTAAATTTCAGTTTGCAATGTGTGTTTTAGGTGATTAACATAGTGTTTGCAAGATGTAGCATAGAAGACATAAATTCAAAAAATTTTCTGTAGGATGAGTGACGAATACAAAGAAGAAATTGAAAACTACTAAAATCATGTTTTTTTGCAGAACCATTGACGGAGACGGATGTATAAACTACTAACAAAATTGCATGCAGAACCTATGTCGAAGACTTTAATTTTGGAAAAAAATTGTCTGGTATATGAGATAACTTTTCTCGTGGGCTTAAAATAAGCCAATGTATTTCATGCCTGTACATGTTTAGATTAGATCCCGATTTCGTATAAATAAGTATCCTCTCACCTTGCACATTCGTGTGATCCTAGGTGTAAGAGAAACTGGAACTGACTCTAGAAATTGGGTCTGCATTAGTGGTTAAGAGTAACCAACGCGACTCAAACTAGTGACGAGATTTTTCAGCGAGCCACTCCCAATCAGTATAGAAATTATAATGCTTGAGGAAACTTAGTATTACGAAGATCTCAACAGACAAGCATTTGATTCTCTAGTACCCTTGTGGTGCGTCGAAACCTACAAAGCATAACCTTTGTAGACTGGGATGATATTGCCTCTTGCATGGTTCTCTGAATGTGTGTCTAAACTAAAAAAGATAATTTTTTGTAGTTAAGACAAAATCCCTATCTATTTACTGGTGTAGTAGGTTGAACCTGTGAAGTCGTCTCACATTTTTACGGTTCATTGTAGAGATGAGAAGTATGCCATGGGAGTTTCATGGGTACTTTAGCTTTGCTGCCCCAAGAAGTGTGTGTCGTGGAGGGGAGCCAGTGGGGTCAAACTATTAGTCATCTGCCTTGAATATACGTAGTTGGGGAAAGCTAAGTGAGAACTCAGTAAATACTATCCATCACAGCCTTAGGATTTTACTTGTTTTCATGATCGTCAAACTGAAAATACATTGTCTTTTGATTATTTTCTTTATTTTTCAAAAATTGGTCATGAAACAAAGTTAGTTTACATTATCATTCATTGGAAAACCACAACAGTTCACCAAAAAATCGTAATTGTAAAATAGAGTCACACTTGATCATCAAAAAAATGCATGTCTTTAGAGTCACATCTATTACAAATATTGTCGTGCCTATCAACATAGCTCGCATCCGCTTAGTATAAAACCACATTTGATTTACTAGTCACACATATCATAAATTTTTTACTAGAAACCCGTAGTTGACACCTTCTGTGATGCATCTGAATAGGTGAGTTGCATGTGCAGTCTGGAACGATGCATATGCCCTTGTCACATAAATTTTACCAGTACATAGCATCTTGAAATATCACATCTGATAAATTCTGAGTCACAATCGATATCCCAAGTTGCATTTGCTGAAAATAAAATTGCATCTATTTGATACTCAAGTCTGAATTCACCAAAAAAATGAAATAGGGAAAGTAAATTATAACTATAAAATTCTACAATGCATTTGCTTGAGTATTAGAAAACCAGAATTTAATATCACAAACCGAGAACAAACAATCAAACCAGTATCGAACTTATTCTTTTTCATTGATTCTTGGACAAAAACCAAAAAATTTCTCAAAATCTTGCATTGTTCATCTTTAGGGGTCATTTAAGTTTCAGATATAGACGTCTTTGCTGCGAAACTTAGGAATTTTCATATCTTAGAATACGTCAACCTTCCACATATCGGAAAAATCCATGCTTCGACAGTCTAAGTCATTGAACCTAGTCATTTTATCCTACTGGTGAATCCTTCCAGCTCATTAGTCTAGTTTGGAAGTTCACCTTATCATTTAGTCCTTGTCCTACATCAAGGTCATTGATAAAGTAAGGTTGTAGCCTTGATTAATCCATAGGTAGAAGGTAGTATCCTCTTAGAATCATTTACCGTCATTTTTGCATATTGTCATCCTAGTATACGTCATTTTAGACATCCTTTATTTGCCAAGAAAATACCAAAAAAAAAAGTAGCATTCATATTATCCAGAAAATCCCAAAAACATAGACTAGATCATATCATTTTAGACATAGTTTTGCATTACCCATTTTGAGAAAATCATTTTCATGGTTGAAACAAGGTCTAAAAAGAAACACAAAGAAATGGCTAACTCACAAGACTTCGTCAATCCTTTCGGAAATCAACCATTAGGGACAGAGAGACCTCACAAAAATTTGCTTGACAAATTTATGACTAGAGACACACATGGAAAAATTTATGTAGAAGATGTAGATGTCGTTGTCCAAGATCCTGAATTCACATCCTTTATGGATGAGTGTTTGGAAAATGATCCTCAAAGATATCTGGCAAAGCTTCTAGTAGAAGGTACCACACTACCTCCAAAATTTGACATCCAAAAAATACAACCTTCATCTACACAACCAACACAAACCATGACATCGAGTATCTCTATTCCTCAGATTACTGTGACAATACCAACTGGCATACCCACTCAAAATGCCTCAATTGTAAACACAACACCATTTGGTATAACACAAGGCCTAACATTTACTAAGGGAGCATCCTCATGAAACCCCTTTGGCTCAAACACCACTAGTAAAAGACCCAAAGTTAGCATGAACACAACATGAACTATATCCCATATCAGTACTAGTACTACCATTCCACATATAGGGGCTACACAAACAATCCATATTCCTATACCGAATCGGAATATTCAAATAGGACATATTCCCTCACCAAATCACAATCAGTCACAAAATATTGCATTTCAGAACACTTACATTGATCCAAACAACACAACCAACATACAAGTAGATGTTCTCCAAAACCAAATGCAAGCTCTCCAACAACAAATGGACACTATGTCAATGTCAGGCAAATGAACTATCTCAGTGCAAGATTTATGTCCATGTCCTTTTGAAAAAGCGCTATACATGACACCCTTCCCACACATATACATTATATCAAATTTACCTAAGTACAATGGGAAGAGGAATCCTCTCGAACACATAAGAGAATTTTCCACAACATGCATGGACATCTCATATGACTTCACATACCTTATGAGAATTTTTATGTGAACCCTTGTCGGGATAGCATTGGAATGGTTCTTTAAGCTTCTGTATGGCATAAGAACATGAGGCGAATTAGCTAAGAAATTTGTGGAACACTTTGCCTTCAACATAGACAATGAAATCATGATAGCTACCTTGTGTCATACCACGCAAGAAGATGAAGAAAAATTCACCACCTTCTTCTAGAGATGGAGGAGTTTAGCTAGTCGTTGTCTTGTGGAGATACCAGAGAAACAAAAAGTCATGATATTCCTTGAAAACCTTCATCTAAAACTACGGAGTGACTTACAAGTACATTGTTGTACCTCTTTTTTGGACTTAGTGCAAAAAGGCATAATAATTGAGAAAGCCCTCATTGAAAAAGGGGAAATTAAGACATCGGGTAGGAATCTAGTTGTTCAACACCAAAACCCTCCCAACGATAAAAACAATTTTTGGTTTAGGAACAAAAACGTAACAAATGACGGTATTGTTGATGCTAAGACCCTACATGAAGGACCTGTTATCACACTTAGAGGTTACAACCCCTCTCATGACATGCTTAATGATGCTGATCAAACTGCCAACTTTGTCTGAAATTTGTAACAACAATGACCACAAAGGAGATTTCCTAAACGTGAGTTTACACCCTTGGGGGAACCAATCGAGACAATTTTCAAAGAACTGATTAAACATAACCTCATAAAACCTCTGGAGCCAAAACAGTATGATCCTAGATAGTTTAAACCCTCATGGTGGGAGGATAACACCTATTGTGAGTACCATCAAACAAAGGGACATAATATACAATAATGTCGACAACTAAAGAACATCATAGAATATTTTGTTGAAGACGAATCCATAGAAGTCAATGGGCAAAAACATACCAAAAATAGTGATCACAAGGTCTTCATAGATCCATTACATGACCATGCAAAAGGAAAAGCCTCCAGTTCGGGAACTAAGAATAATTCCTCGACCAATTATACTAGTGCTAAGTACAACTATAAACCAGGTACCATCATCAATCATATCTGAGCTACTAATGAAAATATCCATACCATTACCATAAAGAAGCATCTTGAATGTGTTTTCAATACACATAGAACTAATATAACCCTTCGAGGTCCTTCATTAGAGCCACAAACATAGTCTTCCAAGATTAAGTATAATTTGATTGACTAGCTGGGGAAGACCCCAACACAAATATCCATCTTGGAATTGTTGACTATATCACCAAATCACCAAGCCATTCTTGATAAAGCCTTGCAAAGTACAACAGTCCCTACCAGCATTCATCTCAATCATTTTGAAGAAATGGTAGGATACTTAACCAATTCCCATCATGCCACATTCTCTCAACATGATTATTCAACCAAGAAGACCAACCATAACGAACCATTACACCTTGAAGTTCTTGTCCATCAAACCAAAGTCAGACGAGTCTTGGTAGAGAAAGGAGTAGGGTTAAATCTTTGTACCTTGAAATTGGTTAAGGCATTAGGTTTCTTAGAAGCATGCGTGGAGACCACTAAGAGTATAGTCATTAAGGCATATGAGAATGAGGAAAGATCATCTAAAGGAGTTGTCACACTCCCTATCATGATTGGCCCTGCAGTTATGGACACTAGTTTCCAAGTCTTGGATCTCACCCTTCCCTATAACCTTTTGTTGGGTAGACCTTGGATACACGCTATGAAAGTCGTACCTTCCACTTATCATCAATGTCTTAAATTCCTGTATAATGGCACATAAATCACAATTGATGGCGATCCAAATCCTTTCCAATATTGCACAAGCCTATGTGAAATACCACAACGACAGGTGCCAACCAATCAAGAGGCTTCATCCTCCACCTTATCCTTGTATATTGATCCATAAAATCTTACCAATTCCATTCCCTCACAACCACCATCATCCACCCCTAAGGTCAAGATCCAAGAAAAGGGTTGTGGAGAATATCACATGAAAGCATCCTATTATGTCAGTCAGCTGGTTCCTCCTAAGGCATATGGTTTACCCACAATAGATAGGAAACAATTAGTTGTCACAATAAATGTCCCTCCTATAATGACATTCACAAAATGGGGAGAGTTAAGTAAAGAAGCTATGGACCAAGAAGATGTCACCTCCTGGTTGTATAATGAAGACAATGAAAACCCTCCACCATCTATTCAAATATCTAAGGATCAATATGGAAAAGGCTTCATGATAATGCAAATCAAAGGATATGATGGACATAGTGGGTTAGGGCTACATTAGAATGGAAGGACTGAACCAATCATTGTCTCACAAAGACCGAAAGGAATAGGCTAGGGTTTCAACCAATTAGAATTGGTATTCTTGGTACTTCATTATCATCACAAGAGGAAGTAATTGCTTCTGAAGACATCGAGATATCCTACGAACCATTAGACCCATTCTATTGTGACTACATTAACTCGAACAAATATTAATGGGATTCCCTTTCCTCTACTAGCATGATGGACCTAGATAAGTTATTTGGCGAACTTGATAAAATGCTCCAACCCTCACCAAATCCATCTAGCCCCCATCCTAAAAAGTCCTTGTCAAAAGAAGAATGGATTAAGATTTATTATTGGGAAACCCTTGATCTAGAATCTTGGGCACTTAACAAACCATCTTCTGACAACCTAGCCCTTATAGTTGTCCCACCCCAAAGTTTACCTATCCCTAAGAAAAAGAACAAAAAGGAGTTAGTCCAAAACTTTTGTGACCATGTCAACCACTCTATCTTCACCTTGTTAGCGTCCACATTTGATAACTTTGATGATGACATGCCCCTCGTATATCCCCAACTTATCGATTGGGATCAACAAGGTACACCCATATTAGACATATTCGAGAACGACGAAGGGATAGCTGACTTCATGGGACTTCGAGAAGGCATACCTAGAGGGGATCATAAAGCTGGCTTTACCATAGATTTGGACGACATGGAATATTTTGGGGAGTCTGTTCACACCTCCAGTCATAAAAATGAAAACAAAAATAAAAACAATGAAAATGATGAAAATGACAAGTCCCTAGGTAAAAACTGAAAGGCACCTTTGGACGAAGAAATAGTAAAAATAAAGGACACATCCGAGGGTGAAAACCTCTCTAAGGCACCCAAGGATGGAGGTTTGAACATTCTCCCAGGTACTCAGGAAAAGTTACCAATTTTAGTAGAAGAGTATGTCGAGATCAACATAAACATTGAAGAAAACCCTCAGGTAATATACTTTGCAGCATCTTTGATAGAGATAGAGCACCCAGAGTTTCAAGACTTCTTTACAAAGAGACAGATAAAATTTGCATGGTCATATGCCGACATGCCTAGGCTAGATCTAGACCTTATATTGCATCATCTAGCATTATAGCTAGGTGTTAAGCCCATCAAACAGAAGTTAAGAAAAATACATCCACAAACTGCTTTACTAGTCAAAGCTGAACTTAAGAAGCTATTGGATGTTGGATTCATTAGATCCATAGACTATTCAGATTGGATTTATAATCTTTTGCTAGTAACTACACCATCTGGGGGCATCCGCATTTGTACAGACTTCAAAGATATCAACAAGGCATGTCCTAAGAATGACTTTACTTTACTGAACATTGACATGATAGTCGACCTTACAACAAGATATGAGATTATACCCCTCATAGATGATTTCTTTGGGCATAATCAAATCAAAATCACAGTTGAGGACCAGCACAAGACAACTTTCACATGTCCATGGGGAAAATATTGCTGGAATGCTATACCTTTTGGGCTAAAAAATGCTAGAGCTACATATCAACGTGCAATGATGACTATTTTCCATGACCTTGTACATACTCTCATGAAAGACTATGTTGGTGATCTAATAGAAAAATCATTGACAAGAGAAGATCATTTGAAAGTCTTAGATAAGATATTCCAAAGACTAAAAAATTACAAAGTAAGGCTAAATCCAAAAAAATGTCTTTGGCATAAAATTAGGAAAAATTCTAGGATATATCATTTCTAGAAGAGGCATTGAAGTGAACCCCACAAACGTAAGAGCTATAATGGACATGCCTCCACCAACCAACATTGGTCAGCTAAGAACACTACAAGGGAGACTACAGTCTATTAGATGCTTTATAGTACAGTTAGTAGACAAGATACATCTGTTCCAACATTTTCTCAAGAAGGGGGTACCATTTGTATGTGTGATCCCTAAAATGTTCTACCCTATTCTATGATGCCAAACTAACCAACGATGCACTAAAAGGAAAAAAAAAGAAATACACCTCAAGATTAGCCTAAGGAATATCTATGCAAGAAAGATAAACAAAGCAAGAAGATGAATTGTTATACCTTTTGTGCTGCATATTTCCTTGGTTGGCCCTTGATCTTTGAGAGTTTGTGTGCTCCTTGGGTGGCTATGGAGGTGAATGGATGCAAGATGAAAATGTGATAAGATGCTAGTGGCTAAAGGATTTGGTGGATTGGTGAAAAATCCTTGCAAATGGCTAAAATGCTGCAAATGAAAATTGGCAACATTTTGGTAGAAAAAATCTCATTCTCAAAATGAGAGGAAGGAGGGGGTATTTGTAGAGGGATTTGAATTCTCTAGAGAATTCAACGGTTGAGATTAAACCAACAAGGTCAAGACGGAGGGCTATGGTGAGTTGAGGATTCACAAGCCCTCACATCTTGACATGTGGAATGTGAGATGGCTTAGGATAAGATGATGTGGAAGTGAGGTGGAAGAAAGGTACATGATGTGGAGGAAGGACAAGTAACTTGGAAAAAAGATGATGTGACCTCTCAATGATCACATGGGGAAGAGGAGAAACTTAGGTGAATAAAAGCGAATTAAAAATTCACATGCTTGAGAGAGTCTAATGGATAAGAGAGGGTTTCCAAAAATGTGGGGATTTTACACATGTGAGTGATGTGACAAGTCAAAGATTCTAGAAGACTTTGACACATGTGATGTGACAAGTCAAAGGTTCTAGAACTTGCATGGGGGAAGAGAATATTCCTTGGAGGAATAAAAGTGAAATAAAAATTCACATGGGGAAGAGAGGAGCCTAGGATGAATAAATGTGAATTAAAAATTCACATGGGAAAGGGAGTCAAGGTCAAGAAAGGCAAGTGGAAAGGTTGACTAAAAAAGGTATGCTAAATGTGGCTAAGGACTTTGATTAAGGTTGTGCAAACCCTTGATTAAATAATTAATGGGTGATTAGAAGCAAGTGGGAGATTATGGAGGATGTGACACTAATCTTGATTAAGTTGTGCACATACTAATCATAGATTAATTTATTTAATCCAGAGTAGATGAGGATTATGGATGATGTGACAAGGAGAGAGAAGGTGAGGAATTACAAATTGATTTTTAATCAAAAGGTTAAGTGACTAAATTAAATAAATTTTCTTATTTATTTAATTTAGAGAAGAAAAGGTGTAAGGTAAAGTATTTAGTTATTCAATTACATACTTTAGGAACCTTAAGTAGAAAATGAAATAATGATTAAACAAATTATTTAATCATTATTAATGAAATAGATGAATAGAGTAGATGATTTTGACCATGTGGAAGTGGTCAAATTTAGATGTCTATTGTATGGACACCCAAATGCCAAGAAGCTTTTCAAAAGATCAAGGATTATCTGCTTACACCACCCATGTTAATACCACCTACAGATGCCCAACCTCTGATACTCTATATTTCAACAAATTAGTCAACACTGGGAGCCTTACTTGCACAAAATGATGATGAAGGTCATGAAAGGGCGATGTACTATATCAGTCGTAGTTTGGTGGGATCTGAACTAAACTACGGTAACATAGAACGTGCCTATCTTGTAGTGGTTTTTTCTACTCAAAAACTAAGGCACTATATGCTAAACTGCCAAACCATGTTGTCCACCAAGATAGATCCTCTGAAATATCTCCTAAGTAAAGCAACACTAATAGGTTGATTGGCTAAATGGGTAATGATACTTAGTGAATATGACATCCATTATATGGAATGAAAAGTGATAAAAGGGAAAGTTATTGCATATTAGTTAGTAGATGCGCCAATTAGGGACGACCATCCTCTAGTGGAAAATTTTCTTAATGAGTTCATCTTCACCATTGACAAACGAACCACATGGAAATTATACTTTGATGGGTCTCATACTAATCGTGGTTCAAGAGCAGGTATATTGTTTGTTACACCGCAAGGAAAAACTATTCCCAAGTCATTTAGAATTGCTTTTCCTTGCACAAATAATATAGTGGAATATGAAGCCCTTATGAGAGGATTAAAAATGGTAGACCAATGGAAGATTAAGCATTTACAGGTTTATGAACATTCTCAGCTGGTAGTTCGGCAAGCCAATGACGAGTATGAAACTAAAGATGAGAAACTTGCCCCCTACAAGCGCATGGCAGACAGTTTTAAGCAATACTTTGATAAGATCAACTTTCAACAAATATCCTGCACTCATAACAGGGCAAAAAATGCTATGGCGACCATAGGTTCATTATTGAATATTCCTAGCAACGTGCCTAAATTTGAGTTTTTGGTCGAACAAATTTTGGTCCTTGCCTATGACATCCTCGATTCTGCGATGGTGTGTACTATTGTTGGTCCTACTTCCCCATGGTACAAGGACATAAATGACTACCTCCATGCACAAATCCTACCCTTAGACCTATCAAATAACCAATGTAGGACATTTATCTGCAAGTCTTCCAAATATACCATCATCAGAGATACCCTTTGTAGACGTGCCTTAGATAATAACTTATTGAGATGTCTCGATACTGAAGAAGAACAAGCAACCTTACATGTGATACATGAAGGTATCTATGGATCCCATTCTAGTGGTCCTACCTTAGCCAAGAAGATTATGAGATTAGGCTATTATTGGCCTACAATGGAAAAGGACTCATATTTCTTAGAGCAGGTATATTGTTTGTTACACCACAAGGAAAAACTATTCCCAAGTCATTTAGAATTGCTTTTCCTTGCACAAACAATATAGTTTAATATGAAGCCCTTATGACAGGATTAAAAATGGTAGACCAATGGAAGATTAAGCATTTACAGGTTTATGGAGATTCTCAGCTGGTAGTTTGGCAAGTCAATGACGAGTATGAAACTAAAGATGAGAAACTTGCCCCCTACAAGTGCATGGCAGGCATTTTTAAGCAATACTTTGATAACATCAACTTTCAACAAATATCCTGCACTCATAACAGGGCAAAAAATGCTATGGCGACTGTTGGTTCATTATTGAATATTCCTAGCAACGTGCCTAAATTTGAGTTTTTGGTCGAACAAATTTTGGTCCCTGCCTATGACGTCCCCGATTCTGCGATGGTGTGTACTATTGTTGGTCCTACTTCCCCATGGTACAAGGACATAAATGACTACCTCCATGCACAAATCCTACCCTTAGACCTATCAAATAACCAACGTAGGACATTTATCTACAAGTCTTCCAAATATACCATCATCAGAGATACCCTTTATAGACGTGCATTAGATAATACCTTATTGAGATGTCTCAATGTTGAAGAAAAACAAGCAACCTTACATGTGATACATGAAGGTATCTATGGATCCCATTCTAGTGGTCCTACCTTAGCCAAGAAGATTATGAGATTAGGCTATTATTGGCCTACAATGGAAAAGGACTCATATGTCTTTGTCAAGAAATGTCGATAGTGTTAGGTACACAAAGACTTGATACATGTGCTAGCACAGGAGCTTCGATCGATAACTTCACCATGGCCCTTTGCCCAATGGGGAATTGAACTCATAAGTAAGATACACCCTCCATCTTCCAATGGCCATAATTTCATCATAACTGCAACCGAATACTTCACCAAATGGATTGAAGCTATTCCTATGACCTATATTACTGGCACACAAATTTCCAATTTTATCCTAAAATACATAATCTGTCGGTATGGTGTTCCTCAATCCATCATCATGGATAATGGAAATCCATTCAAAAACCAAGAAGCCCACCATCTCTATGAAGAATTCCATATCCAACATCTCTTTTCCACTCCATATTATCCATAAGGTAACAACCAAGCAGAGGCGTCTAATAAAGCAATCATCAGAATCCTCAAAAAGATTGTCAATGATGCTAGTTGTGACTGAAATCTATAGCTAGATCCTGCCTTATGGGCTTATCGCACAAGCATCCGTACTCCCACCGACGCCACTCCATATTCCCTGGTATTCAGTTTAGAAGCTATCTTTCCTATTGAGGTTGAAATTCTGTCCCTAAGGGTATCTTTGAAAGGTCATATTGATGATGAAGAGTACCAGGTGTCATGACTACATGAGTTAGAATTCCTAGATGAACGAAGACAAAAGGAACTAGATCATCTTCAAGCGTATCAAAACCATCTTCATCACAACTATAACAAGAAAGTTCTTAATCAAAATTTTGACATTGGTGACTTGGTCTTAATGGAGAACCTTAAGAATCAAGCTGAAAGAGAGAAGCTAGGAAAGTTTGAACCAAACTGGTTAGGACCTTATATTATCACAAAAGCCTTTGGATCATGATCATATCAACTCTCAACCCCTGAAGGAGAACCACTCTTGTCACCAATCAAAAACCTTCATCTAAAGAGGTTCTATGCATAGCTTCTATCATAAAAATACAAAAAAATAGAAAAAGAAATTGTTACCTTGATGAAAACCTAGCAAATAGGCATCTTTGTAACACCAATTTATTTTTGAAAAATCAATAAAATAGTAAAAAGAAATAATTCGTCCAATAGTGAAAACCACTTCGATGGCACTATGGATAAGTACCATCGTGAAAACCTAGAAAATAGGCACCATGTGTAGTTGACTTCTCTCCTTTGTCTACCATCATTCCAATCAGACTTTTTCACCATCACCCATGATAAATGGTTGTCCTATCCATAACTTGGAATGATTGACATCAAGTCCACTCCGTCTCCCCATTCCATCCCAAAGGTCTTATACCCAACTGGGGGAAAATCCTTGACTTGTGTCAATTAGACCTTGTACATATCATCGCAACATCAGAAAAAATCCTAAAAAAACTTAAAAACATCAGAAAATGTCCTGAAAAAATCCAAAAACATCAAAAAATTCCAAAAAGACAAAAAATCTAAACATGTCGAAAATCCCAAAAATAGAGTCAAAGTCAGTTGTGTCAAGTCAGTCGTAGACATAGTCGAACTACGTTGCCTCTGTGACTCGACGCAGGAAATTCCATCTAAGGATGTGCCCCTAAGGCATTGGGTCTATTTTTCTAGGTTTGTCACATATCACACACATCAAATCATGAGTCATTCTTTGTACATGTCAAAGTCGTTGGTCATGTCAAACTATGAGGTCTCCACGTGTATAACTTAGGCAATGCCATTAATTGATGAGCCCTCGAGGCCACACTAGGTCAATCCATTAGGGTTTATCACATTCACCATCACACACATCGCCTATCATCAAATTAAATTCATATTTATCAATCATTTATGTTAGTCAAAGTTAGTCGAACTACGAGGTCTTTGTGTGTACAACATTGGGAAGGTCATCAATGGATGAGCCCCCGGGGCCGCACTACGTCAGTCCTTTAGGGTACATCATGTCATACACTATCAACACACACAAGCAATAGGAAAAAAATTAAGACAAGTCATGCATCAACAAGCCAAACATGTCAGCAATGCCATCAAGTCAGATCAAACAAATTGCAATACAATCAAACTTATGTCTTATACAAGATATGTCTTTCTTGATAATGGACATCAATCATCATAGCCTTATGCAACTTGTCACATCAATTTCATCAGGCTTAATGTCTTATATGATACATGTCTTTCTGAAACTAGGCTTTGTCATGCCTTACACAGATAGTCACAAAGTCAGATACAAACTCAACATCTTATACGGTATGTGTCATCCCTGCCATCAGGTTTCCTCAAACAATTAGCTATCATACAAACAACAACAAATCAAATTTTGGCAAACATTTTTATTGGATTTTTGACTTTTATGGCTTATTTGGTCTTATCTTTTTGGCTTTTTCTTTGAGTCCGATTACTAGCTTTCTCGAGGATGTCCCATGACGGATTTAGAGAAGCAAGGATGTTTCAGGACTATTTTTCTTTAAATGATGTCTTTCGACTGTGTTTTAAACTTGGTTTTCAGGTTAGGTTACTAGCTTTCTCGAGGATGCCCCATGAAGGATTTAGAGGAGCAATAATGTATCATGACTATGTCTTTTTCTTTGATTGATGTCTATGGTTTGTCTAGATAAAAAGATTGGGGAAATTTTTCCCTAAGTACGAGTCTAGACACTCCTTGTCTCCGATTGTCTGTTTTAGCAAGTGGATGACTTTGTACACCTTGGTCTATCTCATATCATGGTGTTTACTATCCATTTGTGTCATGTCCCGCCCAATGATGATTTAATGAAAGGCTTAGTTTGTATTTGGAAAAGTATTGAATATTCTGAGATTATTTTAATGTCCATGTCTTCCATGATAACATCTATGTATTCTATGCTACAACTCATCTTTTTCACTCTAATATTTCTTCTTTTTGGCATCTTCACCATCCTTGTCTATGTTCCTCTACCCTTTTGTCCTTCATCTTCTAGTTCTTTCATCCATGTCGAGAGCACACTCGTGTTCTTTTAACCCACCTATCCTCTTGAGGGGGCATACTACTACCTCCTCATCATTCTCCCTTTCACTGGGGCATATTTTTAATTAATTTTCTTTGACACAACGTGATAAACAACACTGTATCAAAGAGGGGAAAATGTAGACACCAAAATTTGGTCTAAGCCCACAACTTCAATTTCTTCATAATTCATATTTTCATAGTCATGATTAAATAATGTTAATCATGTAATTACTTGCTACAGTCCTTTCTCATCTATTAATTAAATAACATTTAATTATTTAATTGATTCACTCACATTTATTCATCTATTAATGAAATAATCTTAAATATTTAATTAATTCACATTTTCTTTATTCTATCGTGATTAATTAAATAAATGTTCTTTATTGAATTACAACATTAATTAATTTTACCCTCCTTAAATAAAATACACTCTTATTTAATTTATTTTTATCATGCTTTCAACTATAATTAAATAAATGCTCAAATTATTTAATTATTCATTTAACCTTTTCATCACTTAATTAAATAAATCTTATTTATTTAATTAATCTTAAATGTTGAATTTTGAATTAAATAAATCGTTTAATTCATAAAACTCTATTTTTAATACATTCCTTTATATTTAGATATTTGTTTAAGTTATCTAAGTATTCATTCTCACTTGACTCTAGATCTATTTGAATGAATCAGTTATCTCCTATTTCAACATCTGGTCGTCTCTGTGAAGAGACTCTCTATCATAACTAGTCAGTTATCTAGTTAATTAAATATCTTTATTTATTTAATTAATTCATGTGTGCATTCGAACAAATCATTTTCTTTATTTTATCTTTATCCTTTTCATTCAAACTCTTATTCTTCTAATTTTTGAATACTTTCAACTAGAGATTAAATCATTTATTTAATCACGTTCTAACTGACACAAATCTCACATCACATGACATTCATCAATCTTGATCGTTGATCTCTCTTTTGAATCTAAGTTGATTGTTCGAAAACCAATTTTCTATAAATTGACCTATCTTTCATCATTTAAACTCCTTCCCAAATCGATATACTTTTGGAAGCAACTTGTTAATCTTCGATATTTTTCTATAATCACATACATCAATGGCTATACTTGCACACATACTGAAAATATGAGGGAAATAATACTATCACGGTGAAATGGAGAAGGACAATAAAGATTATTCATGGAGCTACATCGATCTTTGGTGAGATTGTTTATATTTTAGCTTATTTCCTTTATGCTTTTTTGTTTAATGTAGGCTAGTTTTAGATTAATGTTTTGTATTGCTTTAACCTCTTTGCTTTTCTAGTTTTTACTATGTTACACAATAAATCACCTATAACATCCAATTTGATCCACTCAATATGGGGTGCCAAAATTGGCATGTCAAATTTTCTTAAAATAGACACCTATAACAAATAATAAATCTTATCATAGTCGGTCAAGATTCCAAGGTAACTCCACCTATTATTGGCTCTTACAAGTCATAGAACTACAAAGAGGGGTGCTCCAAATGTTCTAAATTATCCACCATCTGGTGAATTAAAACCCATGTAACAAAGTACCAACACATTGATTCAAATGAATTAAACAAATTCCAATGCCCCATTTGAGGTGGATCATAAATATTAATATATATATATATATATATATAAATATATATATATATATATATATATATAATTGTCAAATAATTATAATAAATTTTTGAATAATAAATAAATAAAATCAGGTACTTGCAAAGGTTGAGACATCTTAATTCCCAAGAATAAGATCATCAAAAGATTAAAAAATATTCATGGAGACACTTAAGTTATTACAAATTTCACATTAAATTCATTCCTTTAAGAAATACAAAAGCAATAGATCTTTATGGGACTATAAACCAAACATATACATTCAGTATTCACTTCTCAACTGGCTATTGGATCATAAGATGTGAACAATACTATCAAGAAATCATCTATCATTAAAAAACAATAAATATCTAGCACTCAATTATCATGAATTTTGGAGGTAGATTCAAATATGTGCCTAATCATCATCAATTCACCCACAAAGCCCATACACTACATTGTTAAGACAAAATAGTCATTCCCTCATAACTATGAATGAGAAAGGACACCTAAAGATGTATAGAAATTTGAAACTACACATGAACCACTAGGGGAAAATCCACCACTTAAATATAGCATTTCATAAATCACCAAACCTCATTGAAGATCAAAATTAATGAAGATGACTTAGCCAAAATATTGCATAGGACTCAAGAAAAATCTTGGATGAAAATTTGTCATTGTAAATCTTCATATTGACCTCAAGGAGTTAGGAGCAATGTTACTGTTGAGGATACTACCAACCACATGCAATGCCAACCCTAAAGCCAATAATTTCAAATAAAATTGAGAAATATGGAGCAAAATCACATAGACAAATGAACATTACTTGGTAGGTAAATAAGTCATTTAAAATTTGTGTGAATACAAATTTTCCACTTGATAGAATTAGAGATCAAATGGTGAATGCCATGTTGGAAAGGGAGTGATATATTTAAGGTGCAAGCAAAGCAGTGACCATGGATGAAAAAATATTTAAGGAACTATGAAGGAAATCACTATCATATCATCAGTAGGAATATACCATATGGGGATGAAGAAGTCACCAAAAAATAACATATAGATAATGCAACACTTGTAGTTATCATAGAAATTATTTACTACAACCTTGAATACCACACCTTTAGAATAAAAAAGTAAGCTACAAGGGAGCCATTATGGATAAGAAGCACACTACAAGGAAATAAAAACACCACCACAACCATAATAATTCTACTATAATAATGATATGTCATTGCAAAGTGAACTAGGAGAACTACTGAAATCACACTAAAGAGGATGAAAATATATCCGCACAAGGAGAAAACACATCACAACCACCTTATCGACCTCTTGGCACCACATAGAAATACTACATGAAAGATACATAAAGATGTGACACACTTGAATCTTTAGGAATATTACCACTACATAACCATAGGAAACCACAACCACATTGAAATAATGAAAAAATGGGTTGTACTTTCATATGTTTTAGGATATAGAGAAAACCCACTTCATAATTATTTCATTGAAGGGAAACCCTAAAGATCTCAATCCAAAGTATGCAAAGGAGAAAGATATCTTGCAATAGGGTTGTCCTAGGGTCTGATTGTAAACTAATGAGGGGTTCACCACTAAGCTAGGGCTTGGAAAGAAAAATGCAATGCAAACCAAAATGCTTAAACTTAGTATGATGCAATATTTCACTAAATGACCTAAAAGTGCATGTAAATCAAAACCGAAAGTTGCAAGATGAAATGTGTGCACCTGGAAATCTAAAGAAGACTGGATGAAGGCCTGAAATGCTAAAAATACTAATTTTAAAACCTGTTGGGACTCATACGACATTCTGGGTGATTTAGTCCCAGATCTAGGTTTGTGTGCAGAAACTGGAATTCAGAAACTAGGTGTCTGAAACTGTAAAAGCCTAAAAAAATGACCTCAACTAGGAATCATATGCCAGAATTGACTTGTATCAGTTTCGTTAGGGTTTTATGAAGCTTCAAAGTCTGAATATGATCTTCAATTTCAGCTCTTTACTTCCCAATTGATTTCCAGATCCGAAACCCTGATTTGCAACCTGTAGAAGTCTTACAAGTATCTCAAATGCAAGGTGACAACTTTGATAACTTTGAAAAATTTGAAAATTTTTGCCAAAATTTCTCTTCAATGTTTCTTCATCCTAGACTTGCAAATCACATACCAAAGAGAGAGGAAATTTTTTGATAGGGAGGTTGGATGAATCACTCACTGATTCATGCTCTAGGTCTTTCTTGGAAGACCTCTAGGGTGTCTTTATCCACCTTGCAACCTATAGGATATCTTCCTTCTTAGGATCCCCTGGTTCTCCTTGCCAACCCAACTATCAACAAAGCTCCTTCTCCCAAGTCAAAACTTGGTGCAATCTGGTAGTACTAGCCCGTAGCCCTTAAACTGCCTTAAAGTCTACTAACCTCCAATTTATTAAAATAGTTTTACAAAGGTGTGGAGGTGCTTCTAAAGAATTCAATCCATCCTAATAGGGGTATTAGGGATCCACCTAGCTCCATCTGTAGGTCGCTTTCACCAAACCCCTCTATTAGGCCTAGAAGAATACTAGCCCTATTAGGTCTCCTTCTCCGAGAAGTCAGGGTTTTTCCCAAAGTTCTTCCAAATTAACCTCCAATATTTTCTTAGGATTCCTGGTTCATATGCCCACCTCTCAAGGATTTTTGGGGTCTTGGGCCACAACTGCTGTACAAAGCCCTAACCTAAAAATGAGCAAAATTAAGCTTTTAAAGCCCTTTCCTAGCTTCGCTGCAACTTTCTAAGTTCTTCCCTCACCAAATGGATTGGTAGAGTCTTTTCATTTTTACCATAGCTTGGTAAGACTCATATCTTCCTTCTCCAAAAGGAAATGTGTCTCAAAGTTATCACCTCTGCAATTTAAGTGCTCTGCACTGTGGTCTTTCCTAGCCGGGCTCTTCTCTGGCTTGCCTAGGAAAAGAATTCCACAGTAGCTCCTGTGCTTTCAAAGGCTCTAAATCCTACTATATGTACACCCATGGAGTCTAGTCACTAATCTCAAAGGGTCATACAAATTATACAATGGGAAAGTGAACTAACACTCCATTCTTTACAAACTACCTGGTTCAGACTAGCAAGAATATAGAACACAAACTATTTACAAACAAATTCTTAAAGCTAAATTAACAAGCTATCTAATGCCGCACAAAATTAAAATAAAAAATACCCTACATCATGCACGAGTTATGCCAAACTACTCCATTAAAGCATCACAGTAAACCAAAAACCAAAAATTTCAAACAAAATTCACATATGCTTTTTTCCTGAATTCAAAAACTTAAACAATATGAAATGCTTCCAATCTCACTCCAATGCCGAGGTATCCAATAAATAGGTCACCAATCAGTTATCCTCTCCCTTTGGGCTCTTCTTGGTCGGTTGTAGCTCCAACTATCAACATTTCAAATGTTGCACAATTGCAAGACAACCTCTTAGCCCTCTTTGCACTTTTCAACAATGCTAAGCCTCTTATGGATCTAAAATCCCTATGACACCTACTCTATGGTCAACATGAACTTCATCTAATCCATTCACAACAAAAATTCCACTAAGATAGATTGCTTAGGTTTCCTAGGAAAATTTTTCCCTAGACAACCTATGGGTGCTCCTGCACCAATTTTATTTTGTTAGTGGATAGGGGTTTGCCTTGGTTAAACCCCGTTTTGGTAATCAAACCTTGAAATGAAATGAAATGAAATAGAAATAGAGAATGATGAATGAAAAAAATATGATGTTTCAACTCACCAAAATCTAGTAATAAAGTGTTTCAAACATGCATGAAGTGGCTCCAATGGATGTAGATCTTTATTTTTTCTTGAATAAGATAGATCTTGAATAAAATGCTAGCTTGAATCATGAAACCCTACATGACAATTGTTATCTCAAAAATAAACATGATTCATGAAGACTTTGACATGATGCTTGATGCTTGAATAATGATCTAAAACACTTGATAATCTACTCTTGAATACTCTTGAATGCTCATGTGAACTCAAATTTTCTATAAGGATGCTCATTCAACTTGCTAGGATGAAAATGAGTGAAAGAAACGTTTATTTATATTTAATTATGTAAAAATTTGCAAAATTAGAACACTACAAGCCAACATTAGATCTAGGAGGATAGAATCCTGCCAAGAATTTGAATTAATTTAAATTTTGGGCCACACGAGACTCATACGCCCAAGGTGGTGTATGAGTCCCATTAGGCATAAATTATGGGACAGTTTTAAAAAATTCTTAAAAAGGTGTGAAATCAGGATTCAGACCCAAAACCCTAGGTGGGACCCATACACCCAACGTGGTGTATGACTCCCAGACCATCAAATCCAGGCCACACAACCTAAAAACACCTGAATTATGATTGGGTGTTGATTTATGTCGGGATCATCCTCAAAAATATGCATTAAATGAGGCTTGTGGATGCAAAATAAGGCCAATTAAAGTATAAATAAGTCCAATTATTTAATAAAACCCTATAAAAATGTGAAAGTGTGTTACAATACTTTTCAACACTCAAAATAAGGCATCAATAAGCTCATTTAGTTCACAAGGGCCCAAGATCAACCCCTTTGTTTTCATAGAGACCAAGAAGACTAAAAGAAAGGTATTACAATATAGAATTATTCTTGTAAGAATGTAAGAAACTAAATTAGGCTAGTGAAAATAATCAAACATGGAAAGGTCAACCTAAAAAAAGATAATAAAGATAATCTAATAGAGTATACTAAGGGTAAGGGACTAGTGGTGGGTAGGGTGATGTTGAGTGAGGGGTCCACATCAACAGCATCCATGTCGGTGTATTTTTTTTTACCAATCCCTAAACAGTACATTTGACAATGATAAAAATTTAGTAGGG
The DNA here is from genome assembly GCA_007115665.2 of Sequoiadendron giganteum. Taxonomy (NCBI): domain Eukaryota; kingdom Viridiplantae; phylum Streptophyta; class Pinopsida; order Cupressales; family Cupressaceae; genus Sequoiadendron; species Sequoiadendron giganteum. The sequence goes on along the minus strand of CM021107.1, from coordinate 26,886,776 downwards.
AGAAATCTGTGCATGTTTCCCAACTTTTTCAGATCGTTTTTCAAAATCCACAAAATTTGAGCCCAAATTTGGCATCGACCAATGGTGGACACATGTTATTCACTTCATGGTTTCCCGCCATACCAATATTGGGTCACTTAACTCCTAGTATATACACAATTAATTACCAAAATTCCTCCATCATTAGCCTTTTCCCTACCACCTCAACATGTGTTTCATTTACTATCTCTTGCATTAGCTTCACAGCTATGCCACTCATGGTAACTTTCAACACTTTATGCCATTACTTGCAGGACTAGTGTTGGTTCTGCTCGAGGTTGATGGTGGCAAGGGTATGGACAAGTGGTGGTGATACTCACTTTGTAGTTTCTATGTTTTGGAACACCTCCATTGCCAAGAAGAAAAATTTGTAACTTCTCTTAAGGTAGGTGAGGTTGTGTTCCAACCTCACAATGGAAAAATCTATACATTACAATAATCTTTTTCAAATTTACTTGCATTTTTTTTGTAAATATCTTCTAAAGCAAGTTATGATATGTTTGAATCTTGAAGCTTTCTTGCAGCTATATTATGGTTGCCTATGTGTGTATATATATTTATATACATATATATATGTATATATATACACACAAAGATGTCAAATATATGTTATTTGCAACAATATTACACCTATATTATGGATGACTGTGTGTATGTGTGTATACACATATATTGTTGGCAAATGGTCAAAAATCCCTTCAGAATTCATGACATGGACTAATCACCTATCGTGGATCCATTAACTTTGGCAGTTGTATCAGGAATTGACAGAGGGATCTTTTGGTGCAACAAAAACCGTGGGGCCAACAATTGGTATTAGAGCCAAAGGTGTCGGATTCAAATCCTCTCAGGTAACGCTAAGGGGGAGTTTTTTGGCAGATGGTCAGTGCTCCCCTCAGGATTCATGGCATGGACTAATCGCCTCTCGTGGATCTGTTAACTTTGGCAGTTGTATCGGGCATTGATAGGTCGATCTTTTGGTGCAATGAAAACTGTGGGATTAACATATATATATGCATTTATATAACCGAATGTGTGTATACATGTGTATACACAAATATATATGGTCAACTGTGTGTATACATATATATACACACAATCGACCATATTATAGGCTTCTTTTTTCGTTTTTGTACATTTGCAATTTTTATATGTAGTAGTATTTTAAGTTATTATACACTTCACTATTGTGAACCCCTTGCCCAACAATACCCAATCCCCCATCGTCCTCTCATCCTTTTCCATTGTAGATTCACCTCTATTGGTATGGTCAAAATTTTCTTAACATTTTACGTGCATTTATAGGATTTTCATCCTAAATTTTGTAATCATTTTAATATTATAAATAACATATTAATATTATATATAGCATATTAATATTATAATAAACATTATAATATTATGTATGTGTCGTATACACACATACATACATAGATAATTTATTATGTATGTATGTATTGTATACACACACACATACATGCATACTATATTATGTATGTATGTATGTGTGTGTATACGATACATACATACATACCTATGAAAATTCATATGTATGTATATATGTATCATATACACACATACACACACATATATACATATGAATTTCCATATGTATGTATGTATGTGTGTATGTATGGAAAATTATTATGTATGCACATATATATGTATTGTATATAATACATGCATGCATGTATTGTATGTAATAAATACACACACACACACATACATACATACATACATACATAAATACATACATATATACATACATACATACATACATAGAGCCACTTTCACAGACACATAGACATACTCAACCAAAAGATAGGTGCATGCCACCCTCAACTATGGAGTTTATGATAATGTTCCAATAATATCAATATAAACTTGCAACTTGTAGACTTACATATACATATGGCAGAGATATAAAAATTGATGTTTCATATAGCCTTGTTCATTTAAACTTAAATGAATTTGATGCACACTTTAATTTATATTCAATTACTTTCACAAGTATGACAATGTTGTTTCAATTCATATTAAAATTTTGGTTGAAGTTATATATAAGTATCATAATTTTGTATCACAAAAGGGCTCCAAATATTAGTATCATTTGGTTGTTTGGAGTTATATATAAATATCATAATGTTGTATCAGAAAATGGCTCCAAATATTAGTATCATTTTGTTGATCCATATTACATGAATGAATATGTTGTTTTAGTTTGTATCATTCTTTTATTTGTAAGAGTTAGAATTGGGGATCTGATAGTATAACATGCATTACTTTTTTCACCACACACACACCCTTGATCATTTGCAATCTACTCAATTAGATGCATGGTTAGTTTGTTCTTCAATCACACTCACTCTTACATGTATGAATTTGTTGTTTCAGTTTGTAGGTCATTGTTTAATTGTAAGAGTTAGAATTGGGGATCTGATAGTATAACATGCATTACTTTTTTCACCACACACACACCCTTGATCATTTGCAATCTACTCAATTATATGCATGGTTAATTTGTTCTTCAATTAAAATCACTCTTACATGTATGAATTTGTTGTTTCAGTTTGTATCATTCTTTTAATTGTAAGATTTAGAATTAGGGATATGATAGTATAACATGTATTTTTTGTTTCATTTCACACACACCCTTGATCATTTGCAATCAACTCAATTAGATGCATGGTTATTTTGTTCTTTAATTACACCCACTCTTACATGTATGAATTTATTTTTTCAGTTTGTATCATTCTTTAAATTGTAAGAGTTAGAATTGGAGATATAATAGTACAACAAGCATTTTTTTTTTTCATTGCACACACACCCTTGATCATTTTAAATCAACTCAATTAGATGCATGGTTAGTTTGTTCTTCAATTACACTCGCTCTTACATGTGTAAATTTGTTGTTTCAATTTGTATCATTCTTTTAATTGTAAGAGTTAGAATTGGGGATATGATAGTATAACATTCATTTTTTGTTTCAATGCACACACACCCTTGATCATTTGCAATCAACTCAATTAGATGTATGGTTAGTTTGTTCTTCAATTACACTCACTCTTACATGTATGAATTTGTTGTTTCGGGTTGTATCATTGTTTTTATTGTAAGAGTTAGAATTGGGGATATGATAGTATAACATGCATTTTTTGTTTCATTGCACACACACCCTTGATCATTTTCAATCAACTCAATTAGATGCATGGTTAGTTGTTCTTCAATTACACTCACTCTTACATGCATGATTTTTTTGTTTCAGTTTGTGTCATTCTTTTAATTGTAAGAGTTAGAATTGGGGATATGATAATATAACATGCATTTAGGAGTTTTGGTTTTCCAAAGGGCTTTGAAGGTAAGCTATGTTGCAATTCATAATTCAAAGGGAATTGTGGACAACTGCAACATAGACTACCATTAGAAGGTCATTCAGAATATCAATTCTCCTTAAAGAATAGTTGAATACAAACACAATTAACAATAATCAGACGTGGTTTTTGAATTCTCCCCTTGTTCAACTATGTTGTAGTCTACCATTCAAAGTGAATTGGATGACTGCTGCAACATAGTTTAACACTATCAAATACCTCAAAAAATTGTGTCTGATTATTGCATTCATCTGAATTAGATGTATGGTTTGTTTGTTCATAAATTACACTCACATGTTTGAATATGTTTTTTCACTTTGTTTTTTATTTGCATGTCCATACATTCATATATAATCGGTTAACATGATCACCTAAGGGTTATAAGAGTTAGAATTGGGGATATAGTAGTATAAAATGCATTTCTTATTTCATTACACACACACCCTTGATCATTTGAAATCTACTGAATTAGATGCATGGTTAGTTTGTTCTTCAATTACACTCACTCTTACATGTATGAACTTGTTGTTAGAGTTTGTATCATTCTCTTAATTGTAAGAGTTAGAATTGGGTATATGATAATATAACATGCATTGCTTGTTTCATTGCACACATACCCTTGGTCATTTGCAATCAACTCAATTAGATGGGTTAGTTTGTTCTTCAATTACAGTTACTCTTACATATGTATACGTATACATATGTAAATATGTATGTACCCAATATCAACATCTCTCCCTTATAGACAACTGTGATAATGAATGGCTCCTACTTTTGTTATAAGCATTTCTGAAACAACATTATGAAATTTATATATAACTTCAAATAGTAGTATGGTAGAAATATTTCCAACCCTTTTTGATACAACACACCAAAATTTGTACATATAACTTCAAATAGGTGTATGGTGCAAAAAATTCCAACCCTTTTTGATACAACATTATGATACATATATGTGCATATATATATATATATATATGTATGTATATATGTATGTATGCATATGTGTATATATATACATATCATGTGAAACAAAAGGAAATAGGGTGCTCCACCTTTTAGGAGATGGGACACACAAGAAGGGGGGGTCTTCCTTTCCTATTTTACTCTAGTTCATTAAAGGAAACCCTAGAGACTTCAACCCAATGATTCAATGGAAGGAAGTACTACTAGGACAAGTAGGTTTCCCTAGGTGTGATTAAAGAGGGGTCACCACTAAGCAAATGCTTAGAATGAAAGGGATGAAAGTAATATGCAAACCTAATTATATGGCCTAGAAAATGGAACTTGAAATTAGATTGATAAACAAAAAGATACAAAAGGGTACCTAGAGGATCAGAGATGACTAAACAAGACCTGTGATGTACCCCAAATTGAAATTTTTGCTACACTTAGGCATTTTGAAGAATTGAGTCAAGATACTGTTAAATCTGTCAGAAAAGGTCAAAATGGGGGTCTGGATGTCTTGCATGGGGGTCATAAACTTGAAATTTTCAAAATTCGACAATCTGGGTCGGTCCAAAAAGATCAAACCTACAATACCCAGATTTCAGTTTTTCATCCCTAAATTTTAGGAAAATTTCTATTTTTAGCAGTTTTTTAAAAATAGAAACTTTTTCTAGGTTTTTCTGCGTTTCTTACGAAATGGATACTTGAATTTTTTTTCTAAAAATAGAAATTTTGGCCGTTAGAGTTAAGACTGATTTTGATTGGCTTAAAATACTTCCTCATCAGGCTGGTGTAGTCAGAATCACAAAAAGATTAGTTTTACTCTACTGGGTCTATTCTGCTTTTTCAGAAGCTTTTTCGGAGATCCAAGACCATCAATGGAGGTCAGTCAGCTGCAAGGTGTCAGAATCAAGTGTTCGAGCATCAAACAGAGTTTGTCGATGAACAATGTGCACAAGAAACAAGGAACAGGCTAAGGAAGTTGAAAAATGAAAAATGCCAAATTTTGTCTAAGTCTGGACATTTCAGCCGCCCATGTTTCAATGCCTTAGAAATTTTTTCATCTTGGCAGTCAAAGGCAATGGAAACACGTGTTGCAAGGTAAAAATTGAAAAGTTGATTAAAATTTCTAACACTGCCAGCCATGGGCGCCCCTGAAGGAGAAAGGTGCCCAACTTTTCAAGAGGTCAGTCAAAATCAGGGTTTCCATCTCCAGGTCAATGTTGCTCAGAATCATCCCAGCTCCACAACGAATCAGCTGGCATGCTCGTCAGATCATCCAGTCACTGGAAAATTCAAGACAAATATGAGCCATAAAGAGAGGTATTTTAAAAATCTGAAGAGGAAGAAAACAAAATAAAATCTAAGTCTAGATAAGATGGGCGCCATACCTCAAGAAGGGCTCCCAAACTTTTGAGATAGAAGATGGTCAAATTTGCAAAAGACTCCTCCAACATAACTTCATCAAACTAGATCCAGCTCTCCAACGAATCCATCAGCTCGTCCGTCAGAGTTAGCAGCCATCAGATATCGCCAGGCGAACAAAGGAGAAAAAGTGTGAGAAATGGCAAGAAAGTGGAAAACAATAGTGAAAATTCAAAAATAAAAACGAACACTGGAAGCTATGGGTGCCATACTTCAAGAAGGGCACCTATGGTTTTGAGCAACCACAAGTCAATTTTTCGGAGATGAGGTATCCAAAAGACCCCTTCCAGATTCATCTTAGTTGTCCAATGAACTTGATAGCCAGTCGATCTGACAAGTACAACACTCAGAATAGTGAAATCATTTGAAGGTCAGAATGCAAGCATAAATTTGAATATCATAAAAATGGCTAACTCTAGAGAAAATGGGCACCCTTATCAAGGATAGGCACTTGACATTTTGAAGGGACAAATGAATTTTTTAGCAGATGACGTCTCCAGAACAAAGTTGTTAGATGTGATCAGGCTTCGCGATAGAAGAATAAGTTCATTCATCGGATAAATCTAGAGGCCGGGAGACAGAGTTGAAGCAAGGTCAGAAAGTGAACAAAATTTGAAAATGATAGAAATTTGGCTAAGTCTAGGGAGACTGGGCGCCATACCTCAAGAAGGGCGCCCATTTCTTCATGCCTTAGTTTATTTTTGAAAATTTTAAAATTTCAAAGAGAGGAGAAAGATGCCTTTGCTTAAGGCATGAACTAGGTTTAGGGTTTCTTCAAGATTAGGGTTTGAGAAGCTATTTTCAAAGCATAAACTTATTTAAGGATACCTCTATGTATTATTTTTCATATTTTATTGCAGATGCCGTCAAAGAGAAACAGAGCAGCAACTTGAAACCTATATTTTTCAAGATTCAAGAACCCTAACTTGCTGGTTTCTCATAAAAAACTCAGATCAACAATCAAAGAGAACTTCCTTTTTCATATTTTCTCATCAAGAACATCGAATTTGTGAAGAAGAAGGCCTACACTATCAAATTTCAGCAAGCTGATCCATTTTTGTTCTATCTTCTAGACAATTTTTTGAAGATTTCTCTCTAAGTTGCAGCAATTGCTTTTATTTTTGCATGTCAGGGAAAACTTCATATTCATCCATTTCTAGTCTTCTGGGTCTATGCTAAACCTTTTTCTGGACAAAACCCATACCTTAGCTTTTTCAGAGAAACCAAAAGTTGTTGCTTTTTCAGTTAGAAGATAGGATTTTCAAAATCTAATCAACTGGGTCCATTCAAATTATGCTTAAGAACAATACCCAGATGCCAGCTTTTTTCTATTTTTATGGGGAAAATTAGGGTTTGCTGCTTTTTCAGTCTTCACTTCATATTTTCAAAAACGGACGATTTACATTGGTTTGTAATGAAATTCTAGTCAAAACCCATATCTCAGAAAAAATCTCAAAAATTCGTCCGTTGGAGGAAGAAAAATCAGCAAGCTAAATTTAGAAAGTTTGCCAAAATTTGTCTGAACCTAGGCGTGTTTATTGTCAATCTTCAAGTCTTTCAAAATGGAATACACTCCTACATAGTTCAAGACCAAATTAGTGCTTTACCACGATTTTATTGAAACAGCTGAGACTGACTTGCATCATATCAAGCCAGTGTTCAATTTACGTCCTTTAGAAGATGTAGGCAACTCCACCATCAGGCATCTTGGCCATTCAGGTCTTCTTGCAGCAACATCCATACCTTTCTCAGTACAGGGCTTAGAGTTCATAATTGCTTGCATCAAGCATTACAATCTAGCTACAAGGGAGATACAGTCAGCTGATGGAAAAATCATTTGCAGCCTAAAACTAGACATGATTGAGAAATGCTTCTCCATTCCACCATGGTCTAGAAGTGTCACCATCAACGTAGAAGAATGTGAAAGGATATGGGAAGAACATCAAGATAAATACAACAAGAAGATTGCACATAGGTGGTTGAAAGAAAAACATTCTACATTTCCAAAGGATGTTGGAAGAGGACAATTCAAAGATGAATTCGCCATCATAATAACCCTACTCAATCAAGTTATAGGTCAAGCAGATGCAACAAGGTTTCAGCCTTGGATGTTCTATGTGATACCTCATATAATGAAAAAGACACATTTCTACGATTGGCCTACATTGATCAGTGATTGCTTACATCATCAGATAACTAAGTATTTTCATAGACATGCATTTCACATGGTCTCCTACCTAGTCTATTTGGTTTCCTATCAGGGTAAATTCAACGGGTTAAACACGAAGGGTTCACTAAAAATTCAACATGTCTACAACTACTATACTTAGTTGGAATTCACTGCTACATCACGTCATTACAAACGAGTGAATGAAGCATTCTTGATATACACAATGCGAGACCTGGACAGTGAGCTACATGTTTGCATCTCATCCGTTGCCAGGGCTACAATATCAATATGGGTAGATTGGTTTATTCAGTTTTCCACCTTCACTTACCTAAGGGTGTATGCTTATTTAGGAGCTCCACTTATGTTATCGAGGTATCCATTAGATGAGGTAGTATGCATGGAATTCTTTAGGTAGATATCACTTGTTCACACCCGTCTACGTAACAAAAAGAAACCAGCCTTTAGCTTTCCTTTTGCTTTAGGCATTTACACATGTAGATCATCTACGGAAGCTAAAATAATGGGTAGCGAGTTAGACAAATTTGGTCTCAAGCCTTTCAGCGAGAAACGATCATATGATCCCCATGACATCTATGCATCTAGACTTGGTCAGAACTATGCTCATGTGCCTGGACTTGAAGATTTTTGGGCTAATTGCAGAGACAAGTATGAGGTGCGAAGGTGAAGTCACAGTAGGTTAACCCTTCATCAGATGAAAGATTTCTTATCAAAAGATATTGAAGGGTTGTCAGATGATGATGGGGATGTAATTCTTCCAGCCTATACTAGAAATAAGGTTGAGCAACAACCTCTTCCATAGGTCAACTGGGCTCATAAAGAATTTATCACAGTGGAAGAAAGAACAAGACAAGTAGTAGAGTACAATAAGACTTTCTTGATTCTAAAGAGAAGGGAGTCTATTCCAGTAGCAGATCCACCAAAGAAACATTCATCTCTTCCCTCTTCTTCAGGAGTGCAACCAAAGAACAAAGAAAAAGTTCAGTCTCAAGAGGTCACAAAGGGTAATAGATCAGAAAAGAGAGCTAAAAGGAGGTTGGATTATACAGGGACTGTTATATAGGAGCAGCCTACAACTGAAATAGAAGTTCCTCCACCAGAGCCCATATTTCAAGAAGAAGTACAACATGATGAATCTTTGATACAAGAAACTCTACCATCTCCCAAGGCTTTTCCAATTTACATTGATTCGAAAGACGAGGAGATAGAGGCCAATGTTACAATTATTTCTCCCTTGGATTTTAGTAGAAATACCACATCTTGGCTCAAGAGCTCCTTTGGAAGGATGAGAAGAAGGCCTTTGTATCAGGTGAATGTTGATGACCTTAGTATATATTAGGAAACACCCAAGAAGAAGGCCAAGAAACAAATGCATTTTGAGAGGAATCTTGAGGGTGAAATGGTCATGGAGATAGCCACGCCTCTTGAAGATAAAATCAGAGATGAGGTGGATGTTGACGATTTAATCATGGTCAAAGAAAACCTTGGTAAAAGTACTCGACATGCTGATATGAGTTTGTTTAAAATGGTAACATAAAACATTCAAGAAAGAGTGTAGAAGGATGGGGAAGACAAGGCAGCCCTCAAGGCTGAAAATCATCAACTCTAGTTATGTATATCAAATCTTATCCAAGGCACCTCACGAACAACTCAGTTGTTGCCTCAAGTCTTAGAAACACCAGCTGATCAACAACAATTAAGGCAATTAGTTATTTGTGGAAAAAAATCTAAAGAGTGGGTTGAAGAGATCATCAATAGAGGAAAAGAGATTCTAACACAGGTCTTCCAGTTAAGATACAAAGCTCATGATTTACATCAAGGTATCTAGGATTTTGAATAGATGATAGCCGAGTTCAAGCCCATGCACGAAATCATAATTACAGATTTAGAGATGGCTTGTGGCTCTACAATGACGAGAGAACATAAAAGATAAATCCTGGAGTGGAAAGAAAGTTATCTTTTCAAGGTGAATACATATGTTAGAATATCTGAGGAGTTTGCAGCATATAAAAAACGAGTTGTTGATACCCTTGGGTTCATCAGAGAAGTAGTTGCAGTGATTCCTTGTCAGTATTGCCTTGAGGATGGTTCCTACATTGGGCTTGACATAGTCCAAGCTGAGTTTCAGAGCATATTGCATGGCAGCGATGGTAGTGTTGGGAGAATGATGATGATTTCCATGATGTCAGCGAGGTTCGAGAAAGCAGCCAATGAGAGTGAAGATTTTTTGAGATCAATTATAGATGGCGAAGAAATCTTAGAAAAGCGAAATTTTGCTATTAATAGCATCAACACTCCTACTATAGATGAAGTTGCCCACTTTTTAGTGGATGTGATTGAGCTTTAAATCTGCTTTCTTCTAGAAGCATCTTCCACGTTTTATTTCTATTCTTGTCTCAAATATTTTCCATTCTTTGAGGATAGAAAGAAAACATTGTAACAAGTTGTCATGAGTTGGCACTTTCCTTTTTAAAAGCTTTCTAGGGTTTAGATGTTTTAATAATTTCTAGATTTAGAAATAAAGCTTGCATGTTAGCAAGCAGTAGTTGTGAAAGCAAGGAAATTTTAGGGTTTCCTACTCCTCTGCTTAGTTATAAATAAGAGTAGTGTTTTCTCATTTTATTTAACTGTGCTTGTGATAACAAGACATAAGTGTCTTTAGTACCTTCTCTTTGTTATTCAATATTGTTCACTTTGTGTAAAGAGCAAGTTTGCATGCCTCCTTAGCTGCAAATACTTGTTTAGTGCATGTGTTGTGTTGATTATAATTAGGTTGATCGCATGTTGCAAGCGTGTTGATACAACTTGCTGTCCCGAAGTTGTAATCCTTGTTCCAGAAACTTGAGTAAATAAAATCTTGAGCGTGCTTTGTCTGCCCTGATATAAATATCTCAAATTTCAGTCTATTTGTTTTTGTGTTAGAAGTATGAGTAAATAAAATCTTGAGTGTTCTTTGTTTTCCTAGAAATAAAATTCTCGTATTTCCATAATTCTTTTATGATCTCTTTTTCAGCTTTCCTTAAAACGTATGTTGAAGAATAGCTTATTTAAGTATCTTTGTCAGAAATCAAACTCGTTCATTTCTAAACTCTCTTGCTCTACGTTTACTTGAGAGGGTAGAAACATTTTAAGCATAGGTTAAGTTGTAGCTATCTAGTTTCATTAAAGGGAAAGCCTCAGCCGCAACATCTAGTGTTCTATAACCTTGTGTTCTCGCAGTTGGACCAAAAAGATAGGCGTATTTAAGTTTAGATTAATTTCTTTATGCAACTCAGCAAAAGAGGGAGCTTCCCCTCCTAATTCGAAGAGCAGTTTACTGCACATAGCTATCCGTTTCCAGAATGCATTCTAGAGGTGCAATTTGAAACGCCAACAACCTAAAAAACCTAAAATTTGTTGTTGTTGATGTGTACAGGGACTCATACGCTAGACTAGGAAATTCAGTCCCAATTTAGGGTTTTTGGGTAGGAACTGGAATCTCACAGTAACTAGTCAAAATCCATTGAAAATTGGTAAGATGCATGTACCAAGACTCATACTCCCAAGGTGGTGATTTAGTCCCATTATGCTTTTCCAAATAATTGGGATCTGGATATGTTCTCCTTTCTTGACACTTCCTTCTTATGTTTTCCAAACTCTACTTCTAGATCCGAACCTGCTAAAAATTTGCAAAATAAAATATTGTGTTGATTTGCTTATGGGGGGTTTGCCTCGGTCAAAACCCTAGTTCGATAATTAAACCTTGATGGAAAGAATAGATCTTGAAAGGAAATGTGTGTGAAAGTCCTAATCTTAAATGCATATAAGATTAAGAGATCTAGAATGCAATAATCCTACTCCAATGTGCTAGAATAGGATACATGAATGAAATTTAAAGATGATGACTCACTTTAGGAGATCTCTAATCACCTTAATAAGCCATAATAATGCATGTAGCTTCCTTTAGGGTAAAAAATAGAATGATAATGGAAGATGGAATCACTTAGGAAACAATTAATTAGGCTTGGCTCAATGGCTAGTTGCATCTTCCCAGACTAGAATCCATCATGATCCTCTGTAGGAAACCATCATCAATCTTTGGAAATGTTAGATCTTGGAATGAAAGTGAGATTGAAGACCTGCAAAAACACTATAATACTACTCCAAGACTTCAACTTTTCTTGCTCCTTGTTATTGAATGCTTGAAACTTTCTCTTGCTTGAAATCTCTTGGTTGCTTAGGTAAAATTGCTAGCTAGGTAAAATAATTATTTGAAACCTTATATTTATAGGCACTCCATCTAATTTACGCCAAAGGCGTATCCAATTTGAAAGAGAGTAATTTGAATTTCTCAATCCACGGTTACCCTCTGTCTAGAGAACTGGCCAGTGATTGAAATTTTTGTAACCGTTGATCATTGATTTCCCTTTCCAGGCAGTCAACTTATGCGAGCATCCTCCCTCATTCTGCCAAAGCTCCACACTGACTTTGGAATAGGTTATTAAATGAAGAAGATTTTCAAGTCATCGTACATGTCTCGTACTAAACACCAACTTGCTACCAACCCCTACCTAAGATGCAAGTTGCATTTCAGTATGATAGGCAAGTGGCAGGAAAATTAACGCCCTAGATCAGTTTGATTGTTGGCTAGGTCTATGGAATGTAATCAACCATAGATTTAACATTTCAGGTTGGTCCACCTCATACATCCGGAACCATGGACAAAGCACGCAAATTATTTGGAGTTTATAAAATTGCGCCATGAAATCCCAGTAATAGAGGTGGAAAGGACAGATAATTTACAGTAGATCTTTTTAGATTGTTCTCCATGACAATGATGTCCTCTGATTAATGGATAATAACTACATTTACACAATTAGGTTTAGGATATTTTTGGTCTTCTTTTTGCACAACCAATTGGTAGAACTAGTTGAATGTGATATTTTACCTCATTAATGCAACAAAATTGATGTCCAGATTTCACCGCCTCCTCATTTCTATATGTAGACTTGTAATTGTAAGAAGTAAAATATAATTTTGCAAAGAGTTTACTAAAAAAAGAGGATTACAGAAGAACAAAGTGGAAATAATAAGATAGTGAAGAAGAAAACTAGTATGTTTAATATCTCTGCTAAATCTACTTTCGGTGCTTTGCATAATTTTCTTTTATTTACTGTTACCTTGCATAGTTTTATCTTATTTTGTTTTGTTTTGGAAATTTTTATACTTGTGATTGTTGGTTCACATTATCGTGCACTTGTATGGAAGAAAATAGAAAAATAGAATGAGTTGCATGGATAATTTCAGGTTAAAATTTTTGAAAGCAATCAAGCTATGTGTTCTAGTCTTCTATCTACAGTTACGAAAAGGTCTTTTCATTTTATTCTACCTACACACCTCTATTTATGTCAAATTTTGAAGTAGCCACAAGGCAGTTGTCATCCCCTTGAGGTATGGTAACTCGAGAACCCAACATCGATAGCCTGCTCTCTCTTCCCATGTCCCCTCCTACTGAGTTGTAGCTTTCATGGCAGCCATATCCTCCATGGCATCCTCGATCCATCCCTGCATTGTTGGCTTGGATAGTCGAAGCATTGCACATTACCTGTCCTCACTATTGTTGCAGCAACTGCCTATAGGAAATCCCTGGTGACCATAGGTTGATCAAAGCTCATAGGAACAAATCCTATTCCATTCATTGAATTTCTGGTCAAGCTTACCAAGCCCAAATAGGCATTAGTACACTGAAATTGTACAAAAAGACGTGATGGATATGGAATTTTTTTTGTTGAGAAACCCATTATAGAGGGAAACACAACAACTCTATCCACGAGTCATCCTATTTACCGCCACGTTCCCTGCCTCCACCACTACATACCGACACTTGGAACTACTATTATTTGTTGATTAAATATAACACACCTGCATACCGACACTTGGAACTGCTAAATAATTTTCATGGCCAGAAACTGGATGTTGTTCAAAATATTAATAATGTTCACTAGGTTAAATATGGTTTTTAATTGTGTAAATTCGGTAGAAAAGGTGAATAATTTTGGATTTGAATGAAACATGGTAATAGGTGGAAATAATAAATCCATAGAAAATGGAGATATAAATAAGAAATCATACTAGAATAATCAACCCTCAAATGTTTAGAAACAACGATTTTAATGTATTGTTTAAGAATTTAGTGTATTCACATAAGAGTGAATGTCAAATGTAAGTACACTTAAGAGGGTTATATTCATAGAAACACTTACAAATGATAATTTAATTTAAACAGTAATTTAAGAGCCTCAGTTTTTACATTTTTATGTAAATTATATTTATCTTAAGAGTAAATATGGGAGTATGTAGTTTATTTGTATTTTTCCCTTTGTCATAAGTTTATAAAATTAAGTTATTTGAAATCCCTATCATATATTGAATCATATTTTTTAATGTGTTTTTTATAAAATTATAAATCTTTTAAATCTTTAAGCATCTAATTATAATGTAATTTATGACACATTTGTTTAATTTCAATCAATCTACTTATACAATTATTGCATGTGTATTTCAATCAATCTACCTACACAATTTCAAATTTATTTATTTTCTTCTTTTTATTTATAATTTAAATGTTTTCAAAATAAAATTTGAAATGTATTATTTAATATATTTAATTTAAATCTAGATATTACATAAAATTGTTATTTATTAGTTTTGATAAATTTTTATATTATTATAAGAGAGCAATTAATATATTAAATGATAATATATCGAGGGCATTTAAGAGCATTTAATATATTTTCTATTTTTTTGAGAATTATGTTTTCTTTCTCTTCATATTTAATTATATTGATTATAATTTAATATGAACTAAAAAATAATATTATTTTCTTATTCATTTCTTCGTTTTTGTGATTTAGTACTTTGTTTTAAAATTTCATTTTTTTTATTTACTCCCTTTTAATATTTAATGTACTATTATTTTTAGATTAATTCAAATCTAAATAAGATTTTTTATTAAAATTGTTTATTTGTATAGTTGAGTTAAGATGTTTGCACTTAATTTTTTCGTATATAAGAATTGGTTTTTTTTAAATTATTTTTGTTCCAATTTAAATAGTATGAAAATTTATGTTTGTAATCTTAAAAAATAAGTTGATATTTATATTTATTTTTAAAGTTATTAAATTAATAATTACATCGATATCAATGTTTTTGGTAAATACCCTATTGTTTCTAGAATAAATTTATTTAAGTTTCATTTGTAAAATAGTTTATGTAAAAAGAACATTATTAAATGAAATAGTTAATTAAAATAGTTTATGTGAAAAGATGTTTATCACTTAAAAAAATTATTTATAATTTTTATGGAGCTTAATTCTTTTTAAAATAAACATTCTTACATTGACTTGACTTTAGGTTTTTACTCATTTGATATTGTTAAATTGATGTTTATTAATTAAAATATTCATTTATAATCTTGATGGAGTCTAATTCTTTTTAAAATAAACATTCTTACACTGACTTTACTTTTAAGTTGAACTCATTTGGTATTGTTAAATTTAATTGGTTCGTCTTATTTGAAATGTAGTTTATTTTGGTAGATAATGTAAATTACATGACTCTAATTTTTCTTAAGTTTACATCTTTCTGCTACTTTATGTTTTGTACTTATTCAATTAAAATGTATGCATTACCAATTATAAATATTTGTATTAGGTATAGTGTGATTTATAATTCTTTTGCATTTTGGTTTTAAAAGTAATGATTTTAGTGAACAATATGTGCTATTTCAAATTTACTACATCCAGGAATGGCACTACCTCATTGCTAGACTGATATCATAGAAATATCATCAGATAGTGACAATTCACTTGGAGTTCCAATAGATTCATCTCCTTCATAGAATTGGAATGGAAGTTCTGCAAACATTGTAGATCTCTCTAATGAAACTATCAGTAGTTGCTTTGACAATTTTGAAAAAATAAAAACAGTTGTTCAAAATATACAAAATGTCCAAGGTTTTGAAGTGGAGGCAATGTAAGGCACACTACTGGAAATCCATTGGACTTGTGACAAGATTGTTGCGTTGTGTACATTTATACGAGAGTTGCATGCTGACGAGTTGTATGGGATGGGTGGTGCTCAACAAATTAAACGTTCTTTTGAGAAATATATAAACCATGTCTAAGGAGCATTAGTTCTTGCAATGTGTTTATGGTCCACTATTGTAATGTGAATACAACCACTCCCAATTTTGCCTACTATGCTACTATTTTGTTTGAAACTTGTAAAATATATTTTTCTTTATATTGTAACGACCAAGACTGTGTTCCTTGTAGAAGAAAACATTCATCAAGACCGCTAAATTTTGTAGTACACATCTTGTTCAAAACTATGTAATTCATATCGCTATATTGAAATATAATTTCCTTATGAATTAACTATAATATTGTCTTATTTGTAATTGGTGTTAAACTTATATCGCATGCACTCTCTTTTACACTTTTATGTCATCAAATTCAAGCTATGTACCATTGTACAAAATTGCATCGATGATTGTAATAATTCATACAAATAAGAAATAAGTAAAAAATTCTTTTCTTTTTTGTAAATCTATATGTTTATAATCATTTCACATTTAGGTTATCAATGATTTATGGAGAATGTGAACCATTATTTTTCATATTCCGACATTGATACTTCTTCAACAATAGAATGTTAATAAATTTAGATTACAAGTAAGCATTATCTATAATAAAGATTAAAATTTTCAATCGCACTATACAACCCTCTTTTAACAAAAAAACATTATTTCGATGTGTTAGGGACAAGTGGTCATAACCATACTTTTCGTGCTCTTTATCCACATGCACGTTTCATTTTTAAACATCCAATTTACAATGAAATTTAATTAGAGGTTAATTTATTAAAATATATCATGCATGTACTATTAGTTCTTAACAAATTTGACATGCTATCTATTTTTATACAATAAAGCATCTTGTTCCTTTTAAAGAATACCACTTAGGGGGTAAATTTACATTCAAAGCATTACCATCTATTAGCATATTTCCACATATGAAATCTTTCTTGTACATTTTATTTCACATATTTTCTATCACTATGATCGTGTTGTTCTCCATTACCTGTCCATTAAGTGTGACTGCTTCAAGCAAACAATATCCATATAATATTTACAACTTTGTCTACATCAACTGTCCATATCTTTATATGTTTTTGGTTTCTATCCTATTCCAAAAAAATTATTCGCATTTTCCCTTCACATATACTTGGTAATTTGTCTTTGACTATCACCATTGTAACACAATATAGCATCTTGTTCCTTTTAAACAATACCACTTAGGAGGTAAATTTACATTCAAAGCATTACCAGATTAGCATATTTCTACATATGAAATCTTGCTTGTACATTTTATTTCGCATATTTTCTATCACTATGATCGTGTTGCTCTCCATTACCTGTCCATTAAGTGTGACTGCTTCAAGCGAACAATATCCATATTATATTTACAGCTTTGTCTACATTAACTGTCCATATCTTTATATGTTTTTGGTTTCTGTCCTATTCCAAAAATTTTATTCGCACCATTAAATGTCCAATCAAATTATAATTTATATACGTACATATTTGTATGCTTATAGCCTGTATATTCTATTGATTCTCTCTCACAAAACTATTAAATTTATTTTTTCATCAGCATTTCTTACTATGGAGGCAAAAAATGCAAGGATCCAAGAAAAATGTTCTCGTAAAAATGAACTAAACCTCAAACGATACCATGCAAATAAAGGTGAAAACAACAAGTGAAGACGTGAAGCCAATCAAAATCTTTTTGGCTCAGTCTCAACATCTACTATCTCTCCTCCAATTAACTTGTCCCACCTACAAGGTATTTCACCTCACTCACAAAACATAGTTCAACTCAACCCAAATATTGAATTGCACCCTTCACCACTTTTTACACAACAGTTTTTCTTTGCTAGAAATAACTTCCGGTCAAAGTTAGATAGCCTAGCACAAATGACAATTTGTATGGTTTGCATGGAGAGATATCCAGGAATCAAAACTAGACAATCAAATGGATTGCCTACTTGTTATAGATGCACATTTGAAAAGAAAGACCATCACTTCTCGAATTGGAACAACATGGACCCTGGTGAGCAACCTATATGCTTAAAAGTTCTATCCCAAGTTGAGGAGATGTTAATAGCAAGGGTTAGCCCAATACTTCAAGTTACCTATGCAAGGGGTGGGCAACTAAAATATAGTGTCCACATTATTTGCTTTCCTCAAGATATACCTGCAATTGCATCCTACTTGCCTAGGCATATTACTGATCTTGATATACTAATGGTTAACAGGGAAGAAATCAGCAAACAACAATATAACTTCCTTGTTAGAAGAGGGCATGTCCACAAGGCACTTAAATATAAGATTTTAAATTACCCATTCTACAAGGATGTCCAAATAGATGAGCTTGCTTTATCCAATTTTCCAAATTCTTCTACCGACATCTGAAACCTTATTTATGTAACATCTTCGAATCCCACCACCACAAATACAAGCATCAAGGAAACAAATGAAATTGAATATGACCCCACCAACCACAATATGTTGGCAAAAACATCCTTTGTGGCCAACCTCCCGCATGCACATACAAAGGTCGAAGAAGTGTGCTCTTTGTTACAACTAGGTGCAGGACAACCAACACCAATCATTACATGGCCACCTATTTCTCCATCTCCTATCAATGAGTACACCACATAAGGACTATTTGCTATGGCATTCCCCACTTTGTTTCCAAAAGGAAAATATGCTTTCAAGCAAAAATGTATCAAATAAATTAAACTACATGAATATTCTCTCCACCTTTTACGGTACCACGATAATCGTTTTGGCCAGCACCCTCGATTTAGGTACTTCATACTCAATATTATTATGTAAACGGTAGCCAAGCAACCTCCTCTATTTTTGTTCAAAAACTATTGATGGTCACATGCCCTTGACAGTCTCTGACCTTTGCCAAAGATTACAAGATATTCTAGATGACAAACTTGCAGATCAACTCATGCAATTTAGTTCATCAATTCGTGGTACTCATCCATTTTGGACCCAATGTCGTGGGGAACTCTCTGACATGGTCATTCAGATAGGTTGCCCCTCACTCTTCGTCACCCTTAGTGTAGCAGATACAAAATGGCCAGACTTGTATACCATCATGCCTACCAAACCTCCTACAAATCCTTCTATGGCCTCTAAATGGAGAATACAAAATATTGTACAAAATCCACACCTTATCGCTTTATAGATGCACCATAGGTTTACTGCATTTCGGGAAGAGGTCTTGGAAAAGCCTATTGGTGCATCAGAATACTGGTATAGGTAATAGCTTTCTTTCCTTTTGTTACACAATCCACTCATTCTTTGATTATTTTCTACAAAGCATCCCTTCATTTCTTACTATATACTCTTATCTTTTTAGTTTGCTAAATATCATTATTTTGTAGATATGAATGGCAACACAGAGGATCTGCACACATCCATGGTTTTCTATGGGTCGAACAAGCACCTGATATTAGTAGATTACAATGGAATGACCTTCAATGTGTACAATCTGCACTTGATTACATAGATAGATATGTCTCTGCCTGGAATCCACGTAGCCTCCATTTGAGAAACCAAACATTTCATCACTTTTTTCTTGATGATTCTTGTTTGCTGGATACAAGAAGGATCTTGTCATGTGACCCTTCAAGTGACTATTGTGAATTGGTGAATCATGTCAAGTGACACACAAAATTTACTTTGCTAACATGCCTTAGGAAGAAATGGCCAACCACTGTGTGTTGCTATAAAGCACCATGGTCCATGCAAGACAATTCAAGTCTTTCAAATGAGGAGACCACCCACCCTAAGCACACACCTGCTCACAATGATGATCATTTGAACCTTAACAACCCATCTATACTCTCTATTTGGAGGGCCAATGTAGATTGCTAACCTGTACTCTAAATTGATGTTGTCCTCAAATATATTGCAAAATATGCTGCAAATGTTGAGCAAAAATCTGAAACATATCATGCCATGTTATCTCGCATCTCAACCAATTTAGATTTAGAAATGCCTGCCCCAATAGCTTTTCAAAAAATGCTTACTGACAGTCTTGTCGATTGTGATATTAGTGCCCAAGAAACTTGCCACCTTTTACTAAAATTACCCCTCTTCATATCCAGTAGGACATTTGTCTCTTTAAATGTTAACCACCACAAATTTCAAAGTGTCTCAATCTCATCCATGTCAATTACCACTTCACCTACATACATTGATACCTACATGGATCACCCCATAAAACTAGAGGCAATGCCTCCAATTGAACTTACCCAAAAATGGACGTTCAAAGCATCCCAAAAAAATGAACAATGGAAGCAGCGCCCCCAAAAAGAAATTGTTCACATCTCACGTAGGTTCACAAGCATGCTTGCAAGAGACAAATTTTTTTTTTCATGAATTTTGTTGGGCTGAACTAATTCTATACCACCCATTCTGAGACATTGACATTGACTTTGGCTCCTCCGAACATCAAATTATATCACAATGGGAAAGGTTCTCTTCGACATACAGGCCATGGTATGTACACCGAAACAATCCAAATCAAGCTGTAGAATCAGATGCTAGCAAAAGCTCTAGCACTAAACATGTGTTGCAAGGAAAAAATCCTAAGGAATGGCAACTTCTTTCAAGTTTGCACCCAAAACTTCCTATACAAGTTGATGCATTGGACATGCTTGGTCGACGTGACATTGACATACACCATGAATGGAAACATACCAACTTCACCCAACAACAAATGCATCATGCAACTACTTTCGTAGACTGCAATCGAGCAACTTATCAAATGCACCATGATCTCAACGAACACAACCTTTATACTTTCTCTACTCAGCAACAAAAAGAATTTGATATAATTTGGTCTCATCTAACCACTTTCCCACTACAACCACCACTAAAGCTCATTGTTCAAGGAACTGCAGGGACTGGAAAATCACACCTCATAAAAAAGATAAGGTTTGCTCTCAATAGCTCAACTCTAATTCATGAGTCACCTTTACTACTTCTAGCACCTAAAAGTGTTGCTGTATTCAACATTCAAGCATCAACAATTTATTTTCCCCTTCGAATTCCAATAATAGAAATGGCCCCCCTACAAGGGAAAACACTTGTGGCCTTCCAAGAAAGCATGTACTTTATTAGGTACATTTTAGTAGATGAGATGAGCTTCATAGGGCCAAAGCTGCTAGAACGTATCGACATGCGACTACGACAAGCATTCCCTGCCCACAACCACCTTCCCTTTGGAGGCCACTCAATTATTCTCTTTGGTGACTTGGGTCAACTACCACCAGTTAAAGATATCCCCATGTATGCGTCTACTTCATATGGTGGCACACTATGGCACAACTTCACAACAATTGTAACTTTGACCAGATTATTTTGACAAGTTGGTGACGCTCCTTCCCAAATTGCTTTTCGACAACTTCTATCAAATCTACGAAATGCAAAGCCTACACAAGAAGACTGGGAAATTCTAATGTCACGCTCAAGTTCATCACTCAACACTGTAGAAAACTCTGTTTTCTTGTCAGCCATACACCTTTTCACAACAAATGTATGTTGTTGTCTTTGGCAACACCACTTTCCCTTTCCACTACAGAGCAATTGAGGGGGTCAACATACACAAATTTAGATGAAGAGAAACTTCAAGCCCATATTGTTGTATATTGGCCAAGAGGTCATGTTATGTTCAAATATTTAGGTCGAAACAGGGCTTGTGAATGGTGCACTTGGTCAAGTAAAAAAAATTGTATACATCGAAGGTGAAAAACCACCTCAACTACCCTTGTTTTTTTTTGTTCAATTCAAACATTACAATGGCCCACCTTGGGATCATAACAATCCAAATAATGTCCCCATAACCCCGCTCAATTGTGGGCTTCATGGTCAAATTCCACTTAAAATGGCTTGGGCACTGACAATACATAAGTCACAAGGATTAACACTTTCAAGGGCCATAGTCGACATTGGCAACATTGACAGGCAAGGCCTCACATTTACTGCTATTTCATGAGTACCTAATCTACCAAGCCTTCATATACACCCATCCTTCACGTTCCAATGCTATGCATGCATGCAACAAAGCCCATATGTTGCACGTTGAAAAAATGAAGAGAATCGCTTGACAATAATGTTACTTTCAAACTCCTCAAACAATTGAAGTGCATTCCACCTACTACAGGTATGTCACTTCCTTATTTACTTCACTACCGCTATTGATATAGTTTAGTTGTTGTAAATTATATTAATCTTTTTGCTCTACTGCAACCTTCTCTTATTACTCATTTACAATATTTCCTCATTATCTAAGCACTACAAAATAATGGTCCTAAGGTAAATTATTATTTCTTTGAAGTACCAAATTGAACATTTTATTTTCTATTAACTGCTTCTCAAATACTAACTAGATCTTTTGTTTATTAATTTAGTGGTATTTTTTTCCCATCCATGTGTATCCCATACCATAAAAAAAATCTATTCTTGTAATGCGAAGTATATATTATTTTATTTTATTTCATTTCACCTAAAAAAAATCCGTTCTTGTAATGCGAAATATACTGATAGAGATGAAGGAGCAACTGGGATAGAGGGGAGAAGAATGAGAGAGGGGAGAAGAATGAGAGAGGTGTGTGAAAGATATTTTGATTTTATTTTATTAAATTTGACTGCCAACCTTAAATATTATAATCTTTGAAAATATTGATACTTCTTCCAATTACTTCTTTCAAAGCGCTTGTACTTTTTCTCCCTCCACCGCAATTAGTAATCTGGTAAATGTTCTCTCCAAACCCTTTTAAGGGTATTCATTTAAGTTTTATCTATATTTTTTGAAGAATTTATTTACCATTCTGATACTTTTGAATGATATGAAGATGAAATATGATGGGAATGCAGAACCGTGAGAAGAGATGGAGCCCCTGTTTAGCTCTGTGCACGAGCTTCTACAAGTCCCTAACAACATGGACAAAATCCTCAATAATATAATAATGTAAATGTTCTCTCCAATGCCTTTTAAGGGTATTCATTTAAGTTTTATCTGTAATTTTTGAATAATTTATTTACCATTTCGATACTTTTGAATGATATGAAGATGAAATATAACAGAAATGCAGATTCGTGAGAAGAGATGGAGCCCCTGTTTAGCTTTGTGCACGAGCTTCTACAATTCCCTAAAAAAATGGACAACATCGACATGCCAAGCCTTCAAAATGACAACATCAAGGTATTTCCATTATAGACCACTAAATACCTCAATTTTCTTTGCATCTTAGGGATGAAAAATCTTCTAATCACTCGCCACTCAAACTAACTAAGCGATTGTTGTGTGTTTGAAAACAAATAGGTTTAGGTACAAGATGAGAATGTGTTCACAATCATTGGAGAGTGGAAGAAGGAGGAGGAAAATCATGTCAAATTCATCCATATGGAGCGTAGGGTCGGCAAATTTATAGGAAAATTTATCTTGCCTGACTATTGCAATATGGAGTGCTCAATGTTACTGCTCCCAAGCTTCCTCTTCTAGAGCCAAACTATCTTTTTTCATTTCCAATCTATATAGCAATCACAAGTCTGAATACAATGAGTGTGTTTTTTCACCACCATATTTCCTCCATATGTACATAGATATTTAAAAGTTTCAATAACATAATTTTCAAAATATTATAATCTATGTCTGAAACTTCAGAGGTTAAATTTTTCATCATTATGCATTTTTTGGTATAAAAATACTCAATACATCAATGCACGACAATGTGTCATTCAAATTTCAATGTAATAATGACTCATTTAAATCATTTATGAAACAGGCTTACAAATCATTTGTTTATACTATTATTTTCAATTGCATACATTCTTGTATTGCGTATTATAAATTACATTAAAAAAAATCATTTTCAACATTGTAAATATATCCTTATTCTACATTTTTATCTCACATAATTTTAATCTCATTTTTTTTTTTTACTATTTCCATTTCATTTTTAAAATGTGTTGTTTTCATAAGTTAAATAGAAATTGTTCTATTTCAACCAATACAACTACAAAATCAATTAAGATAACAAATCGTTTCCATCAAATTTTATTAATTCCTCCCTTTTCTTATTATGTCAAATGTTATCTATTTCAACCATTTGTTCGGCGTTCCCAATCGCACAACTAAGGTGCAATAGCTAGTTTATTGTTTATTAGATCCCAAATGTTGAAATTTGTGAAATTTGAATTGAAAACTTGAATTTCCCACTCAAAACACTAAAAAAAGGCCACACGAGACTCATATGCCCAAGGTGGCATATGGGTCCCACCTAAGGGGATTCATACACCCAAGGTGGCGTATGAGTCCCACCCTAGCTTTTTGGGGTGAGAAAATGTCAGGATGTTAGAAAATTAAATGTATTTGTTGATTTTATCAAGATTTTAGTCGAAATAAACCTTGGGATCCTAAGTAAAGGGTCTTAGAGGCCTATTAATGATGATTTAAAGGTCGTGAATGGAAGGGTACTAAAATAGGTCCAAACTAAGTGTGAAATTGTACTGTCTCCAAGAAGGGAGTACAATTTTCTAAACTACATTTAGCCCCCACTTTAGCACCCATATGACACTATGCGCATATGCAAGCTAAAGGAATTTGAAAAATAAACTTCATCTCATAAAAGGATACACATATGGATTCATTTGCAAACATGGGAGAATGAAGCCCCCATTGTAGCTATCTGCAAAACCACATTGTTAAGAATTACATCCTACAAGACCACTTCATTAGTCATTCAAAAAACCTCTTATCTAACTTCTTCGAGAAATCAAATTCGAGAATAGATGTATGCCTTACTCTCTTTATGGAGGTAGAATCAAGGTGGCAGTCTAACCAGGGAAAACTTTAGTGGCGAATCTTTTCCAATTGACGAATAATTGAAATCGGGACCTCCAGAAATGGTGAATAGTACAAGCTAAAAATGATGTTGAATCGCCAGGTTTTTACAAAAAAAAAATTGTGTCTCGATTAATTCGCCTATGTATTATATTTTAAACGATATGTCATTGGATATGATTCGCCAACAATTTATACTATAATCACAAATATCGATTATATTCACCAGTAATATTATATTCCTACCATTAATTTTGGGGAAATATTGCTACATTAATAAATTAACATTTAATTTCAAGGACATTTTAGCTTTGAATAAGGCTTTTATTTATTGCCATCAAATCATCGCTTAGTTTTTAATTGGACAACAACAAGTTGATTTCGCGGCCTAATACACACATTCCTTTTAAAAGGCTTGTTGAGGCCCAAAATTTGTTTTGGGCCATATGATTAAATCTAATTGTGTGGCCCAAAACAAATTTCGAGCCTCAACAGGCCTTTTAAAAGGAATGTGTGTATTAGGCCATGAAATCAACCTACAGCCATTTGATTAAATAGCTAAATTTCTAATCGATGGAAACATTTACACTTTTCATTTATTCTTACTTTTAAAGTGAGATTTTTAAAAAACATTTAATCCGTGTGTTATCCAATGCATTTTTTATAGTGAATTTATGCTTGGTGGCGAGGGGCTCTGCCCCTAGACCTCGCCTATATCGTGACAGGAGCACGTCGGGGCCACTGTCCCTAGACCCTGCGAGGGGGCGTTGCCCCCTCAACCCCCACAAGGGGGCTTTAACCCCTTGAACCCCACAAGGGGCGCTGCCCCTTGACCCTGCTGGTGGCTGCCACCCCCAGGCGCCTACTTCAATATTACAAAAAAAATATGGGGGAATTGCGCCGTCTAACTATGCAAATTTTTAAAGGAGAGATTTTCCATTGTCATTAATCTTTTTAGTGAATATTCACTAGGATTCGCCACTATGATTATTATTTTTAGCAATTATTCATTAAGATTCACCAGGATTTTACAAACTTTTTTAATAATGTGCATAGATTCGCCAAAAAAATTAATAAGTTTTTTCAAATATAAGGAAAGATTCATGAGGATTTTACACCTTGGCCGATGGGGGGGTTTCTTAAAGTTATCCCTGAGTCTAACCACATCGAATTTCACAAGTTGTATCATAGGGTATTTCCATGTACCATACCATATAATGATAGACATGTGATGAGAGCGAGAGTGGAATTAGGAATCCAACACAATAGATAACGTTGAAAATGGAGTTCTCTAGCACCCAATATGTTAATTTGAATGAAAAAGACACTTTTTACTCTAATATACAAATAACCTAATTTAAATGTATATAAGAGTAAAAATTTAAATAGTTTGTGATCATTTTATCTTTGAACTTTTTCTAGCTTGACTTTGGTGGAGAGTGAGTGACAATGCCAAGCATATTATCTTACATGTGTTCGAGACTTGAGAGCCTAAGTGATGAGGTGGCACGAGGTGATCTACAACATACAGTGAGTAGATTATTCTTGAACTTAGCTTCATTTTTATGCATTTATGTTGTGTTTTGTGTATGTTTAGATAAATTAGGACCTTGGAAGAAAGAGTCACAAAGCATCCCTTCTGTTTTGTAGAGTGTCCCACTTTTTCATGAAGTGTCCTAAAAGAGGAACAAAGTATCTAGGACCCTTAGGAAAGTGCCTTAGAGAAACTTTAGCACACTTTTTTTATTGTTGATGTATAAATTTAAGATTTTAGAATGCTTATAGGTGATATTTTTTCTTTTTTATTAGATTCCTCCACGATTATGATGTCTCAGTGATAGGCTATTCTATCGCCTATAAGACCTAGTTACAACGTTGTCAAAAGAAGACATACATACATTACAGGTGATAGGTATATACTGGGTGTATCTCATGCCTTCCATGAGATACCACAATGCCATGTTGATGGAATTAGTAGAGAGGTGGGATACATATACTTGTACCTTTCATCTACCCATTGGTGAGATGACTATCACTCTGAAGGATGTTCATCGCATTCTTCGAGTTCCTGTTTGAGGTGAGACTGTTCATTTTGCAGAGGATCACTCTTATCGAGAGATGAGAGAAAATATCCAGTATTGTCTTAGAGGTTTGATTGGGGAGGAGATCATGGGGCCACGTGTTGAGATGAGGTGGCTACTCTATGCAAGATCACCACTCCTGAGGCTAATTATGATATTTATCATAACATTAGCTCTAGTCTCAGATGGACGAAGATCACACCTAGATGGAGGACTCATGCACCTGATATAGGAGATGGAGTAGCACAAGACCACCTATGCATGGGGTCATAGTATACTAACACATCTCTATTATGATTTGGGACAATTTTCTTATAAGGAGGTGGAAAGCATGGTTCATTGTACACTATTATAGGTTTGGTTCCTCTAGCATATCACATGTACCAAGTTGATGATATTTCCTTCTATAGGTGCCCTGGGATACCCACACTCTTTCAGGTATCCGCTGTGACGAGCATGGAAGTATGGAGATTTTCTATTTTGGAGAGTCATATTTGATTTTCTTGATTAGGAGGAGATCCTATGGGGACCTTACCAGTTGATGCCACAATGGCTAGATGAGACCCACCAGTTGATGAGGATGTATAGGGACCAATTCTTACTGGGGAGACATGATTATGTAGTGATACCATTCTACTACGATCATGGCATGAGACAATTAGATAGGTACAGGTTCCTCCAATAGCATGACCATTTTATAGATGATCAGTGCGGACTACCCGTAGGGTAGGAGATACGAGACGACTCATAGTCAATGATGTTATATCTAGTGAGTCAAATGATGAGGATCTTGATATGCCCTAGTCTTTAATGCTCATGATGTGGGTACTACAGATGCATATGAGGAGTGGTGGTCTACAACACGACCAACTCCAATTTTTCCTATGGATCAACTTATAGGCTACACAAGGCCTCTTCCAGATCATAGGGATGAGGAGGAGGAGATAGGTGAGGAGATCAGGGCTGCAAACCTATTTTTGGATGAGGTAGAGGAGGATTATGACAAGGAGGTAGACTTAGACTACAAGGAGGACAAGGATGAGGATGAGGATGAGGAGGAGGATGACGATGACGAGGAGGAGACCCAACTGATGAGTGATGACATTGATACAAAATATGAAATTCCAGTTTCCCACGAGTGGAGAGATTCATTTCCCACCCAGGTGACCATATCGCAATCAATGATTGTAGCACATGTCAGCAGTCATGATCAGAGAGAGGCTAGTGCATCTTCTATACCTCCTACATAGGATGAGGTTGTTTTTACATAGCAGGTTGGAGACCTAGGTGATGACACATTATTTATGATTATTCTTATGACTTTTATGATTATGCTTATGTTCATGTTTTTCCTTTATATATATATGTCATAATGTGTACTGATTATCTTCATATTTTTTATCTTGTAGGGTCTATGAGAGAGCTAGAGGATCTCTAATGAGGAGCCATGATAGAGATAGTACCTCCTTCGATCGTAGAAGAGGCTATTGCCATAGAGTACATGCCCCCACCCATCATGGAGCATCATTTAGAGTTGTTTGATCCTTTCATGAGATTGAGAGGAGCATACAAGAGTGCTTCCAGGTGCGTCAATTGAGTCATTGGTGATCTATCAGTACTGCAGACTGCCAATGATGAGCTATGGTCATCTCAAGATCTAGGGGAGGTCGGGAGACTATGTGGAGATGTTTCTAGGCTACAGGTGGACAAAGACCTCATAGAGAAAGAGTGCATGAAGGATGTCACACGAGAGGCTAGGGCCATTGGATGGGCACATGGCCTACAAGATGCACTAGATCCATAGCTGTATCATGATTGCGTACCAACGTCTCTCGATGAATGCGATCACCAGGTCTTGAGGGATCTGGTAGTCACATGCCCCAGTAGCCTTGTATACTTGATGATATGTACTTAATTTTTTTTGATGATGTATATATATGAGCATTTATGTTTGATTGTTTATGTTTATGTGTTTTAGTTAGATAGAAATGTGAGTTATGAAATAATCTGTGTAAGACTATAAATAATAATTTTTTCCATGATCTAACATGTTTTATTTGATCTAATTAAAAGTATCTTAGTTTCCTTTTAGATGCAACACTATGATTGAGCATGTTATGCTAAATTAAATGCACCTATGATCTAATTGTAGAACAATAAATGCATATAAGGATATAATCTAACACAACATACAAGATTAACTTGAATAGCATGAAAGATAAATTAACAACCCAAAACTAATTTGAAGAATTACTTTAGTATTTAAGACACACAAATGATTGTTTTTCAAGAACGAAGAAATGCGAGAGAGACATAACATACTATCTACTAACTCTAACATCACTGGTTTAACATTCACACTATTCAAGAGGAAAGGTTACATATAGTACTGGTACAAATGTGTTGCATTAATAGGTTCTTTAGGAGGTGTACTATCCATTTTAGTTAACTTGTACACTCCAGACCTATAAATTTCATAAATTATCTAAGGTCCTAACCAATAAGGGTTGAATTTTCCTTTTTCAGTCAAGGCAGCATTCACATTAGATTAATTTTCAAATCACACCAAATCACCTTGATTAAATGAACAAAGGATTACCTGGTCATTGTAACTACATTGCATTTTTCTAGAGTAAGCTTGGAGATTCTCAAGAGAATTGATTCATTGTTCATCGAGCATTTCAAGCTGATGCAATCATTTTTCTTTATAAGTATTATCATCAATAAGTCCTTGAAGAGTGATTCTCAATGAAGGGATCTCTAACTCCAAGGGCACTATCACCTTGGTACTATTGACAAGGTTATAAGGAGTATTTCTAGTTGATGTTCTAATACTAGTGTGATAAGCCCATAACACATATGTCAACTGTGTGTGCCAATCCTTATTATGTTTGCTTACTATCTTCCTTAATATTTTCTCAAGGGTTTTATTAGTCAATTCAACTTGACCATTAGATTATGGGTAGTAGGGTGTTGAAAAATGATGTTGGATGTTAAACATTTCTAAGAACTTATTCACAACATTATTATTGAATGGTGTCCCCATGAACCCCAATCCTATACCTGTATAAACATGGAAAACAAACACAATGTTAGATCAAAATGCAAGTTAAGACAAGGATTGCCCATGAAATTCATTTGCAATACTCAAATAGGAAGGAAAATGAACAAATGAACAAATAACACAATGAAATCCTATTCTAAGATGCAAACTCTTCATCCCATGGGGGAGTTGGTGCCTATTATGTGTAGAAATTGGCAATTTCCCAACTCCTTTGTAAGTTTGATGATGGTTAATCCACTTTGGTTGAATTCCTGCATAACCTAGCTAAGAACTTGATAAAGAGAGATGAAAATGGCTATGCTTGAAGATGAAATTGAGTATAATAAGTTTACTCAAATTGTGGATGATAGAATGAGAGGAATATTCACGCATTTATAGATTTCCAAATTCGAAGAGAGAGTGAAATTGAGCAATGTGAGATCATTCAACATCCAATGGCCAAGTGCCACTTGTCAAGATGTGAATGGTTGAAGGTTGTGCACATTTTGGTCAATGTGAATGATAAATGCCATTAGGTGGAATTTGAAATTGAAGAAATGAGATGTGAGAGGGAAAAATAAATGAAATAAATGTCACTTGACTCAATGCAAAAGCACATGTAAAAGGAGTGAATGCTTTGTTGGAAGGACAAATCCAGTTGGATTTTGAATTCAAATTTGAAGTAATATTCCTCCTTTATTCCATGTGAGGGAAAATAGGAGATTTAATAAATGAAAGTAATTGATTTATTGTGCAAGTTGCATTCTCTAGAGAATGCGACATATATTAAGATTAAATTAATCAAAGTTTAATTAATTTAGTGAGGAATTTAGGAGATGTGACAATTTAGACTTAAATTTATGAATTGATTTAAATCAAATTGAAAGGAAGGGTTTAATTAAATAAATGATTTGATTTATTTAAATGAAGGGGATAATGTTAGATTAAATCAAATAATGTTTAATTTTATCAAATTTAATAAGAGGACTTTAGAGATTTAATTTAAATAAAATGAATTGTTTAAATGACTAGAGATAGAGGATCAATTAAATTAAGTTGATTAATTTAATCAATAGGGGAGAGAGACCTAATTAAATAAATAATGATTTATCTAATTAAGAGATGAAAAATGATGATAAGCTGAGAGTATGATTCAGGAAGAAATGACACTAGTAATCGGGATCACGTGCGTTGGTCAATTTTCCATGTCTACATTTTTCCCCTCTTTGAAGCAATGCACTTGGTGTATTGTTTCAAAGAATGAATTGTTGTGATCAAAGTTCAAAATTTCTTTATTTTTTCGAATGCCCCACTGTTGCCCCAGTAGAAGGATTATGCTGGTATATTGTCCCTTCGAGAGATCGAAAAAAAATGTTTTATTTTCAGATCGAGATCATGATAAAGTGTGAGAGGAGTGGTTCTATTGATCAGAGGATGAAAGATAATTCTTTGATGTAGACAATTTTGATGATGTATAGATAGTCATCGACCATGGGTAGCCTCATGTATTTTTGATACAACACACCAATTTTGGATAGAAATGTTAGTAAAGATAGAAGAATAAGAGGAAAAGAATGATGAGAAGAGGATCCAACAAGCCTATGTTATTAATGATGATGGTGATGATTTTCTTACCAAGAGTCAGGATTTTCAAAGGGCCAATTACTTTATGTTTGATAACACACATAGGTACAATGCATCAAGGTATAAAGAACCAGGATGGCGTTGTACCTAGTGTGATGGACTTTGACTTGACAATTAGATAGGAGTATCCTTGTTCACAATTAGCATACATAACCTCATTTAGGATGTAGTTCAGACATTCTAAACATCTCAGACAAAAACATAGAAAAGAAATCCTTTCTATGTGGTCAACAAGATACCTAAAACACCCTCCCTACAAACCAAACAAAGCACGCATGACTAAGTTATTTTACAAGAGTATCCAACAAGCACAAAAAATGAAAAGATAATGATCATTGTCCCATTCCTTTCTCTCTAAATATTTCTGTTTAGATATCATCGAGAGGTCCTTGGAATGAGCACAAAATAAGATAAGTCAAAAAATACCAAGATAAAATGAACAAACAAGCTAATGTTCTTTGCACCGCTAGCCAAGACCAAACTAAGGTGAGATAACTGATGTTGATGTCCATCGTGGGAAGGATGCATCCTAGGACATGTTGTGATTAGGGTTTTGATGAGATTGATTGGATGATAAGCTATTGATACTCCGAGTTGATCAACTTGCTAACTTACTGATCTAGACTTTGAGACTTTGACAATTAAGCTTTCACTTTTGGACCTGCTTGACTTGTTTTTGACTGAATCACCAAAGGATGAATATGATGATTGATTTATTAGGAATTATGATTATTGTGGGTGAAAACGAGATGAGATGGGTGCACCATTTTAGGTTTTTTCAGATATTTGGAGGTTATTTTTGATATTTTGAAGATGTTTTACAAATGTTTATGGTGTTTTTGAGATTTATGATGAAGAGACTAAATTAAAGACCTATCTTAGGGGTCTCGAGACTTGATCCATAGATTAGCCTTGCCTACATTATACATGCAGAGACCACGTAGTTTGAATGATGATAGACTTGACTCAATGATAAGATAGAAGGACAAACAGATTGCCATTGCGATGGACACCTAAAGGATTGACCTAAAATGTGAAATAGATGGGAAAACGGATTGCCATTGTGATGGATGCCTAAAGAACTGACCTAGAATGTCTCAGGGCATGATCAAAGATCAACCTTGCCTATGTTCAAGCGCAGAGACAATGTAGTTTAAATGACATGTTTTTGATGTTTTTCTGACTTTTGATGAATTTTTCGATGTTTTGGATTTTGAATGATATGGATGTTTATTTGGATTTTTCATTTTTTGAATGTTTTTAGATTTTTGATGGGTTTCTAATGTTTAGGAAGATTATCAGAATATACACAAATCTGATCTAATGTAGGTATAGGAACATGCCCCCAACATGATGTTATAGACTACTTCGATAAAGGCAGGACAAACTGACCTTAGGAATATGCCAAGTAGTACTAGGGTGGAACATGATACAAGCACAACATGAAGCTATGATACAGTTGTGAATGGATGATGGAAGGATAAGTGAGTGTGCGAAACAGGCCGTGAAGATCCTGGCAGATGGAGAGTGTTTTATTTATGCTTGGTGCCTATTTGCCAGGTTTTCACCAAGGTACTTGTCCAAAGCGCCACTGAATTGGTTCTCACTAGAGGACATTTTTTTCTTTACTATTTTCAATCCTTTTTTTGATTTTTGTATTTTTGTATCTTTTTGCTGTCACCAAGACGCCTGCTTGTCAGGTTTTCATCTGGGTGACCATTTTTTCAGGAAATTTTCTAATTTTTTTTGTATTTTTTGGTTCTATACCTTGCAAGATTTTAGGCATAATTTTTTTTGAGATGGGAGCTGTTTAGGGGCTCCTGCAGGGGTTTAACTTTTAGTGTTGATAACTGGTATGCCCTTGATTTATAGCTTGCCTTGATGAGGAATGGTCCCAACTAGTTGGGTTCAAATTTTCCTTTGCTTTCTGGGTTTGGCACATTCTTCTAGTTCTCTTTCAACACAAGTTCACTGACTTGGAAGGTGTGTCTCCTAATCTTCTTGTTGTAGTTGTGCTTTAGGTAGTTCTGATAGACTTGTAGATGGTTGAGGGCATCCATGCACTGTTCATCTAATAACTCCAGCTCATTTAATCTTGAAACCCAATATTCCTCATCTGTAATGAGGTTTTGTAGTGATATCCTTAATGATGGGAGCTTGATCCTAATTGGGAGGATGGCTTCTGATTCATAGACTAGGGAGAATGGGGTGGCACCTGTTGGCATGCAGATGTTGGTACGATAGGCCCATAAGGTAGGATTTAGCTACAGATGCCAGTCATGACCAGAGTCATTGACTATTTTCTTAAGGATTTTCAAGATAGTCTTATTAGTGGCTTTTGCTTGGCCATTGCCTTGTGGGTTGTACAAAGTGGAAATGCAATGTTGGATTTTGAATTTATGGCATAGATCACGGACATCCTGATTCTTGAAAGGTGTCCCATTATCAAAGATAATGGATTGAGGGACACTGTATCGACAAATGAGGTAGTTCAAGATGAACTTGGATATCTGCTTTCTGATTATGTAGGTCATGGGAATTGCTTC
This sequence comes from Sequoiadendron giganteum, assembly GCA_007115665.2. Lineage (NCBI taxonomy): Eukaryota > Viridiplantae > Streptophyta > Pinopsida > Cupressales > Cupressaceae > Sequoiadendron > Sequoiadendron giganteum. The sequence continues at coordinate 26,852,518 of CM021107.1, read as the reverse complement.
GACCCACTTTGTAAAGTACTCTATGGTGGTGATGATAAATTTGTGGCCATTGGATGAGGTGGGTGTGATTTTGCCTATGAAATTGAGCCCCCACTGTGAGGAGGGCCATGGTGTAACATTAGGATGAAGTTCCTGAGTTGGTGCATGAATAAGGTCTCCATGTTTCTAGCACTGTATACACTTTATGACAAAGTCGTGTGCCTCTCTTTCCATTGTTGGCCAGTAGTATTCGGTTCTCAACAATTTCTTAGCCAAGGTCATACCACTTGAGTGCAAACCGCAAGTGTCATTGTGTACCTCATTTAGAGCAATCAGGGATTCCTCAAGATTAGCAACGCAATATGGTTCCTTCAATGCTCCTACGATAGAGGGTTTCTCTTAGGATGAAAAAATGTAAGGACCTTTTGACAAAGGCTCGTTTGAGGTTTGGGGTTATGTCAGCTGGGAGGACTCCTATTCTTAAGTAGGTGTAAATGTCATGATACCAAGGATCACCCAGACCAATGAGTTCGCACACATATTCTGACTCTGGTACCTTGAATATGGGTACGAGAAGCTTCTCTGCCAAGAATTCATGTTTTGGGACATTGTGAGGGATATCCAGTAAGGATCCAGTTGTTGCCATGGTGTCAGATGATCTGTTGTTAGTCCTTGGCATGTGTTCAAAGGTGATATCAATGAATGCATCTTTGAGTCTCTCTACTAACTTCTTGTATGGTGTCAGCTTATCATCCTTAGTTTGGTACACACCATTGAATTGGTTGATAATAAGTTGTGAATCCCCATAAACCTTTAGTGCCATGACCCGCCACTGTGTTGCAATATTGAGACCTATGGTTAAAGCCTCATACTCTACAATGTTGTTAGTGCAGAGGAATGCCAATTTGTAGGATCTAGGTATATAATCCTCCTGTGGGGTGATGAAGAAAACACTAGCTCTTGATCCAAGTTATGTATATGAGCCATTGAAGTAGAGTTTCTAGTGATCGGCTATGTTGAGATTAAAAATTGATTCGTCTGGAAACTCTGATATGAGTGGATTCTTTGAATCGAATTGAGCCTCTACCAGTTGGTCTGCAATCACCTGCCCCTTGATAGCCCTATGCTCTACATATTCAATATCATGACCCACTTAGTTGTTCGTCTTGTGAGAGTGGCCTTAGAGAGAAAGTATTTTAGTTGATCTATCTTTGCAATCATCTTGATTTGATGAGCCAACATGTAGTGTATGAAATTTTGGGATGCAAACACAATTGCCAAGCAAGCTTTCTCTATTGGTGTGTAGTTGATCTCATGCCCTACCATTATCCTGCTAATGTAGTATATCACTCTCTCTTCCATTTTCATCATGTTGAGCTAGTAGAGCATTGAGAGCTGCCATGGTTGCTGAAATGTATAGAATCAATGGTTTTCCTGGAGGAGGTGGCATTAGCACTCATGGAGTGAGTAGATATTCTTTGATTATACTAAACAACTGATCACACTTGTCGTCCCACTTGTATGTTAATCCCTTCTGGAGTAGATGATAATATGGGATCTGTTTATCCACCAGTTGTGCTATGAATCTATGGATGGATTGGAGCCAGTCTTGTAGGCCTCTGAGCTATTTTAGTGTCCTGGGTGCTTCCATTTCGAGGATCGCCTTGACCTTGGCGGGATCCACGTCTATTCCTCTCATTAATACTATATATCCCAGGAGTTTGTCTGATTGCACCCCAAAGACACATTTCTTCGGGTTGAGTCTAACCTTGTATTTCTCCAATCTGTCAAAGATGACACTTAGAGCTACTATGTGATCTTGTATTTTCCTTGACTTGGACAATATATCATCCACATAATATGGCATAATTTTGTGAATCATATCATGAAAAATTTGTGTCATGGCCCTTTGATATGCCGCTTCTGCATTGTTTATCCCAAATGGCATCATGTTCCAGCAGTAGGTGCCCCATGGACATGTAAACGATGTCTTATGTTGGTCTTCCTTTGCTATAATAATCTAGTTATACCTTGAGAAGCCATCCATCAGTGATAGAATCTTGTGTCTGGCCGTCATGTCCACTATCATATCAATGTTGGGTAGTGGAAATTCATCCTTAGGACACACTTTGTTTAGGTCTCTAAAATCAGTGCAAATACGAATTCCCCCATTCGACTTTAAAACATATACTAGGTTGGACACCCATTTAGGATAGTCAATTGGGCGTATGACTCCTGCATCCAAGAGCTTCTGTAGTTCCACTTTGACTAACAAGGCTATTTGGGGGTGCATCTTTCTCAAATTTTATCTTATTGGCTTTGCTCTTGGGTAGACAACTAAATGGTGAACCATGACTTCCAGATCAAGACCCGACATGTTAGCATAGGTCCATGCAAATTTCACCTTTCTTTCTCTTAGGAATGTTGCTAGGAGTTCTTGTTCTTTTGTCAGAAGTGATTCAACATAGAAGGTGATGTGTGGCATTGCTTTTGTTCCCAGATTGACAGGATTGTACTATTCCGCTAAGACTGTTGATTTCTCTTGATGTAGTGCAGTCGGGGGGAGATTTAATCCTTCATCCTCTAGTGCCTCAGAGAGGTTTTCACTATTGGATGTGTCCTTTAATTTTACTATTCTATGGTTAGAGAGTGCCACAGTATGTTTTTCACTCAATGACCCTGATCTTATTCTCATTTTTTTGCTTTTGCGACTAAAGGACTCAATCATCTCCCCATAATAGGCCCGGGTGTCTAGTGTGATGTCAAACCCAACCTTGTGATCTTCGTATGGTACTATATCCCTTAGCCCCATGAATTATGAGAGTACCTCATCATTTTTGAATATGTCTAAAACCGGTGGTCCTCAGTGGTCATAATCAATGAGTTGTGGGTATACTAAGTTTATTTTGTAAGTTTGGCAGTTTGACTCAATGAGTGAGGCACTAATCATCATTAAGGAAGAATATTCAAAAAGAATGGTAAGGCCTATTATGGTTTCCTCATCATCACTACTGCTACAAACATTAGTTATGTCAAAGGTAAAATTATCTAGGGGCAGACCTGTTGATATGGGTAGTTAAAGAGTGGTTTCCTATAACTGAGGAAGAGAACTGATTGCTCTACTAGAGGTACCTCTGCCACGTACGGTTATACTCGGAGGGGTACATCCAAGGCCAAGAATTCTCATTTGTCTTTCTACAATGATGAGCTCCAGTCGTCCATCATTGTTCCTTTCAAGGCTTTCATTTGTGTTGTAACCCATACCAAGTATTATTTGCAATCCTCTGCTAGCTTCTTCCATGGTAGGGTGGGTGTGGGCCTTTCATCTTGGTATATCATGCTTGAAATGTCTCTTTTGTCCACACTTTCTCGACTTAGATCCCCCCACTAGCAAAATCTAGAAGGGTCTTCCCTGAAGGTGTGGACAAGTGTTTCAACTGGTTGAGGTTTCCCATGTGACCTAGGAGGTTGCGGTAACTCTCCTACAACAAAATCATTTTTATTCATTCTATAATCTCCACACCCATTGTCTTGGATCATGAGCTTGATGTCAGATATATCAGGGATGGAGGGTGTCTCTATTGCATAAGTGGAGGCAAGGTTAGATGGATCTATTTAGGGAGTGGATGGGCCTTCATCATTCTTTGGTACCTGGGGAATTTTTTAATACTTGGCTTCGAAGTTTCTGCAATAGGCGAATGGCTTTGGATCACCATGTATTGTGACTTCCTCATTCTGATATGAAAATTTTACACATTGGTGAAATTTTGAGGTGGATGCCTTCATTCCATGGATCCATGGGTGTCCTTGGAGGATGTTGTAGGGAAAATCAAGGTCGAGACTTGACATATGGTTTTCATAGTAGCTGGCCCTACTTGGATTGGGATCTTAATAGTTCCTTGAGACATTCTTTCCTGGTTATCATATGCTCTAATGGTAATGCCTTTTCTTTTATCGATTGAATCTTTCGAGATTGCTAAGTTCTTTATAAGTTTAAGTGAGAAAATATTGAGGCCCGTGCCTCCATCCACCATGATCCTTTTGACCTTATGAACCAAGACTTGAAATTTTTAGTAAGTCCATGATGGAGATCTGATCAGGGATTATTTTTTAGCTAGTCAATGACGTTATAATCATAGGGAACGAATTTACTATTTGATATGGGGGTTTTAGATGGCTGTGATGCCCCTATTATAGTAACCTTTCCACTGTGTGTGGTAGCTCCACAATCAATGTTGGCTCCTTTGACACTAATGACAGTGACCATTTCATCTATGCATGTGACGAAACCTTTGTATACAAGGTTTGCAATGGCATACCTTTGTTTCCCTTTATTGTTTCCTTGGTTGTTTCCTTGATTGTTTCCTTGATTATTTCCCTGATTGTGATTGCGCATCGGATTCGTGTATATTTTGAGGTCTTGGTTATCGACAGGTTGCTCGACATTTATGATTTTTTCCTCAATGAGATCTTGGATGATATTTTTCAATCTCATGCAATAAGGAGTTGTATGCCCTTTGATTTTATGAAAATCACAAAGGAGATTTTTTCATGGGTTCCACCTATTGCTTCGAATTGGAAATTTTGATAAGGTTCTCATTAACCAGTTTCTTCATTATAGACTCAATTGGCTCCACAAGGGCTGTGAACTTCCTCTTGGGAGTATACTTGTTTCGGGGAGGTGGTCCTCCTTGATTTCTCATATTATTGATTTGGTTATTTGGAGGTGGTTTTTGTTGGCTACCATATTTTTTGCACATTGTTGCAGTTGTGATTCTATGGTTGATGATGGGTTTGAATAGTTTGCTTGGAAGCACCGATGACAACCTTAGCATCAACCACTCTGTCATTTGTGACATTTTTGTTCCTAGACCATGTACGAGGTTTATCGTTATAACTGGTGGATGGGCGATTATCCTATTCTGCAAGAAATGAAGATGTGCCCCCTCGTGTAGTAAGGGCTCTTTCAATATTGAGCACTTTCAGGATCAATTGATCATATGTTGTAATGCATTGCATTTTAAAATAAAACGCCAAGTTTTCATCTAGATTGGCTATGATTGTGCAAATTTGTTGTTCTTTTGGCATGGTTCATTTGCTCTAATTGTGCTTGGATCACCATCTTTACAAGAAGGAGGTGAATAACTCTCCTTTTCTTTGTTTCAATGTTGATAGTTCCTCCAGACTAATATCTTTACCCATGTTGAATATGCAGTTTTTGAGGAAGGCTTCCACCATTTCCTAGAATTTTTTGATGCCTGTGGATAGGCGAGAGACCAATTCCATGGCAGGACCAGTTAGACTCCGAGGGAATAGTCGCATTAGATACATGTCATCATATGCAACTTCCATGCAATGCACTTGGAAATCCTTGACGTGATTTTCAAGGTTTCCCGTCCCATTATATTTATTAAATTTGGGGATTTCAAATCCCTTTGGGAATGGTATCATTGCAAGACTTCTATCAAAAGGATAGGGACACAAATTTCCCAACATTCTGGTTGTTTTTCCTGACTGAAGATCCAACACTTTCTATGAGAGAAGTTTGATTTGTGTTGTAACATTGTTTTGTGGATCAAGAGGTGGGATGAATGTGTTTTGAGGTGTTTGTGGTGCTTGATTGACGAGAGGGGTATTGGTGGGGGTTTGCTACAAGCTTTGCTATACACTCAAGGCTTGTTGATATGCCTACATTTGTGCCAACAATGCTTGTTGTTGGTCCTTCTGCTGTTGTTCCAACAAAGCTTGTTTTTGTTCCCACAAAGCTTGTTGTTGTTGTGCCAAAAAATATTGCTGTTGATCTAGTTGTTGTTGCACCAGAAAAGCTTGTTGTTGGTCTAGTTTTTGTTGTGCCAACAAAGCTTGTTGTTGTGCCTAAAAGTCTTGTAGCGTTTGTTGGTGGATTGATTTTAGTTGTGCGTGGTATTGTGCTTGTGCTTGTTGATCCTGTTGTTGGGTTTGAGCCTGAGCCTCTGATTGTTGGGTTTCTTATGATTCTTGTGCAGCTTGTGTGGCTTGTGTGGCTTGTGTAGCTTGTGTGGCTTGTGCAGCTTGTGCGGCTTGTTGAGTGGCTAATTGTGTTTTCACTTGTTGAGCAACCAGTTGTATAGCTTGTTGATTTTGTTGAAGTACCCTTTGGTGGGTGACTTTTTGAACCGCCTGGATCATGGTGATAAATGAGTTAGTCATGTTGAATTTTGGTGGAATCGACGGTGGATTGGGAACAATGTTAATCGTTGTGATGATCGGAACGGTTTTGTTGGTGATAGGGATTTGAGTTGTGGATGGTACAATCTAGATACTTGGTCCCTAAGAAACCATGCTTTGAGAGATTTGGGGAATGGTCGATGTGTTGACCATTGGGGTAGCTTGGATGGTTACCATCTGTTGTTGTGATATTGATGGCATGAAAAGGAGGGGGTTTGATGTGATGCTTAGATTGCCTTGGTTTGGTAGATTGGTGACGGGTAGGGGGGGAAGACCCAACCCAAGAGGTGATACAAATGTAAGCGATAATGGAGGGAATGGTGGTGTGTTCCCTTGGAAAAGTGATGAAGAAGGATCAATGACTCCCTTTGTACCGAATAACCCACCCTCTCCTTGCAAAATCATGGGGAGAGAAGTTTGTATATTCAATGGATAGATTGGTGTTGCATGAAATGAGGATGAGTCTGCATGATTATGGAAAGTAAGTGGAACATATAGGTGTAATGAATTTACTGGGACTGATTTGTCTGGTGTGGTGTTGATGTTTATCTCTCTATTGTTTACAAGGTGATGCTTTTGTAATTCGCGAAACATGGCGCTTCCCTTGTTAACAGCTGGAGGGGTTGAAGCAATTGTTGATATGAATTGGGGAATATCTTGAGTGATGTTTGGGAGTGATATTTTAGGTATGCTTACAAGAGGCCTTTCCATATTGGTACTCATGTCCACGTCAAAAGGGATTTTGGCCTTGATTAAGTTTCAATATGGCATTGATGATTCTATGATTCTCAGGATTTTGAACCATTTCAGTTATTTCCTCCTGCATTATTCCCAAGTCATCATTGGTGATGTCCTCTATATGAACCTCCTCTAAAGGGTTTTGTGATGGTAGAGAGGAGTTTTTTGGAGGGTTTCTTGATTCCACTAGATTCTTCTCAAGGGCCATTTGACTCAGGTCACTTGAAGTTGATGTTTCTTTAGCGATTTCCATGTTCTTCTTGTATTGGGATCTTGTTTGAACCATAAAATAAAGATCGTTTGATCTTAATCTCAGGCACAAAAGGAGAAGAACTAGGAAAGTCTAAGGATCAAAAGTGATGATGGGGATGAGATAAATGGAATATTGATGATGTGGATGAGTGAAAATCTTGAATAACCTTGGGGGGGCTGCTAAACTATTTATGGATTGAATTGATTTGATTTAAAGATGGTTTGACTAGGTTCATTAAGCCAAAAAAGATGATAATGAACTTGTAAACCCTAGGAAGTTGTGTTATCCAGGAGAAAACTTGTACAAGAGGGTGATTTGACTAAGAGTGTTAAGTCAAATTTGCTAAAGAGGATTGATAATTTGACTGTGTATTAAGTCAAACAAGGTGATGTTGATTTTTCCTTTAAGTTTAGCATGAATGATGTTTAAAAGTTCTCAAGAGTTTCTTTAGTGAGATAAGATTTGATTTTGATGATGGAGGGATGGATGAGAGTGGTGATTTGATCCTAGACTTGACCTAGACAAGACTCTTTCTTACAAGACCTCGGTATTGAAGAACATGCCATACTTCTAAGTGAGAAAATAAAACCTTTGAAAAAGAGTTGGATTTTGTTGATAATAGAACTCATACAAAATTGGGTTGTTCTTTGAAGCCTTCTTGTATAAATTATATACCAATCTTTCTCTAGCTTCAAGAAGCATTTCAAGACACTCCACACGAGATTTTGGGCTAATCTTCTTGAACCTTGGTTTTTGGATTTTTATTTTACGAGAAATCATTTGAGAGAAAAAATTTGTGAGGTCCAATTGTCTTTATCTTTGTTTAATGAGTTCTTTTTATCAAATTTTTTTTCTCAATTTATGATTTCAAACTAAATGTCCATGCCTCAATTCCTTTTCATTCCACAAGGTCCATTATGTGAAAATGAAGGTTTCAAGAGCGCAGTTTCCTAGGTTGAATTTAGTGAAAAAAAATGATGATTAAACCTCAGTACTTAGAAATCTCTAAGGATATAATCCCTAGCGCAAGCAAGAGAACTTAGATTCATCAAAGGGTATTTGTTTCCTTCAAAGGGTTTGAAATTTTGAAGCTTTTTGTGAATGTTCATTTTCAAATGTTTTGAGATCCAAGCAATGTATTTTTTTATTGAAAAAACATGTACAACCCTAGGATGAAGAGACAATATTTTTCTAGGTTCCCACTTGGATAAATCCAGCTGCACATATTTAGTGTGGATGATTAGATGCTTGACCACACTGGCTCCCCTCCATGGCACACACTTCTCGGGTTAGCCAAGCATCAATACCCATGAAACTCCCATGGCATATGTTTCATCTCTACAACATAACGACATGTATACGTGGGGCGGCTTCAAAGCACATGACCTTTTTCACCAAAAAAATAGTTAAGGATTTGGCCTTTTCTAAACAAGGGTTTTAATTCAGACTTTCCATTCGTAGTAGTTGAACCATGGGGCGAGAGACCATTGTTGCTCTGCTCGTTGGAGCCAACTGTGTGATACTGACTTTTGTTCCAGTACCTACTTTTATATCTCGGCTAGAAATACACTTTTCCTTAGTGTGTTACTAGTTGGGTTGTTCCCTAGGGTGAGTAATTTTTTCCATAAGGCAAAGAAGAGAGCAAACATATTCGTAGTTCGATCAACCTTTGTTCAGAAAAAAAGGGAGAACACGCATAATACCTGCTTACCCACACTCGCAAGATGTTTTGTTCAATTTTAATCCCAAAAAATTAAATGTGGAGGTAATTATTTTACTCAAATTAAGATCACCAAAAGGCATTTTGATTCTCAATATCGCCATGAGGCACGAGAGAAGTGCATACATCCTTTTAATGGTATTACTTTGAGTAAACAATTAAAAAACAAAAACAACACTTGTTCATTTTAAGTCCTCAAAGGAAAAGTGAATTCTTTTTATAGCACCAAATCAAATGTGGGATTTTCCTTGTTTAATTGTTAAATCTGTAAACCAACTCTAGTAAGTTTATCCTAAAATTATTTTTAAGCCCTTTGTTTGCAAAATTGAAAGAAAATTTGTATTGTTCTTTTTAGAGCCCAAATTGAAATCTATTGAGTCCTAAAAGCTTGAAGAGATAAAATCCTTAAACTTGGAATTATAATTGCTTCCAAGAGTGTCTAAAGACAATAGATACAATAAATAAATGATGTCATAAGATGCTTTTATTTTATTTCCTCTTCCCCTTTTTGATTTCCTAACCTGTAAAAGTGCTCAAAATTTTAGATGAGATAAAAAAAAAAAAGATATAAGGGTGAGATGAATCATTAAGCATAACAATCCTAAAAATTAGACCAAGTTATAGTGTGATTGGATTTTAGATGTAAAATTGAAAATTTTAACTCTAATAAACTTGAGAAAAACCTACACCATTTCATATCTTATGAAATTATACCCCATTTAAAAAAAAAAAGCGTCAAAAAAGACCTTTGTATGACCAAGATATCATCATTTAAAACTGACTATAAAAGCCCTAAAATAGAGGTCTATGCGCTAAAATAGTGCTTAGATGCGCTAAAAGAATGTTCATATGCACTAAAAGAATGCTTAGATGCTCTAAAAAAGGTGCCAAAAGCGCTAAAATAGGTGCCAAATGCGCTAAAACAATTGAACAATTGCCAGAAGCACTAAAATAGGTGCGAAATATGCTAAAATAGGTGTGAAATGAACTAAATAGCAATCAGATGCGCTAAAAAAGAGGTTGGATGTGCTAAAAAATGTGTCAAATACGCTAAACAACTGTCAGATGCACTAAAGTAGAGGTTGGATGTGCTAAAACAGGTGTCAGATGTGCTAAAATAGAGGCCAGATGTGCTATAACGGGGATTAACAAACAAAACTATTAAAAAACAACGAAATTTAAAAAAAAACATATTAGATTTGCAATTTATGCCTTCCTAGTGCCAAAATGTGAACCCCAATCCTATACCTATAAGTTAAGACAAGGATTCCCCATGAAATCCATTTGCAATACTCAAATAGGAGGGAAAATGAACAAATGAACAAATAACACAATGAAATCCTATTCTAAGATGCAAACTCTTGATCCCATGGGGCAATTGGTCCCAATTGTGTGTAGAAATTGGCCCTTTCCCAACTCCTTTGTATGCTTGAAGATGATTGATCCACTTTGGTTGAATTCCTACATAACCTAGTTAAGAACTTGATAAATAAAGATGAAAATGACTATGTTTGAAGATGAAATTGAGTTTAATAAGTTTACTCAAATTGTGGATGATAGAATGAGAGATAGAGTCACTCATGTATAGATTTCCAAATTGGAAGAGAGAGTGAAATTGAGCAATGTGAGATCATTCAACATCCAATGGCCAAGTGCCACTTGTCAAGATGTGAATGGTTGAAGGTTGTGCACATTTTGGTCAATGTGCATGATAAATGCCATTAGGTGGAATTTGAAATTGAGGAAATGACATGTGAGAGGGAAAAATGAATGAAATAAATGCCACTTGGCTCAATGCACAAAGACATGTAAGAGGATTGAATGCTTTGTTGGAAGGACAAATCCACTTGGATTTTGAATTCAAATTTGAAGGAATATTCTTCATTTATTCTATGTGATGGAAAATAGAAGATTTAATAAATCAGAGTAATTGATTTATTGTGCAAGTTGCATTCTCTAGAGAATGTGACATAGATTAAGATTAAATTAATCAAATTTTAATTAATTTAATGATGAATTTAGGAGATGTGACAATTTAGACTTAAATTTATGAATTGATTTAAATCAAATTGAGAGGAAGGGTTTAATTAAATAAATGATTTGATTTATTTAATTAAAGGGGATAATGTTAGATTAAATTTTAAACTGATCTTCCTCCAAAATGGCCTCCACAAGCACTCGCATGAGCTTCTGCAAGTGTTATGGGTATTTTGGATTGTTTAAGGAATTTAAGAAAAATACCATCAAATGACCTTCTATACAACACGTCGTCAAGGATTATATATCTAAACGCAAGTTTTCAAAGGCGGGCTCGAGTATTCTTAGTTGTCGGCTCAAGAAAGGCACCTTATTTCAAATAATTAAATATCGGTGTATACCATTCACTAGAGCTTTCCGTGGTGGTTGATAGAACTTCTTTGACCTTATCTTCTATTGATGGTTGCATAATTATATGGAAAATGAATGTAAAATATTTTGAAGGATGTTGAGGAGATATAAGGGAAGCCACACTTGTCATTGCATCTGCATGTCGATTATCTTTTCATGGGATATTATCAATGGTATATGAATCAAAGGATTTTAATAGGGTCATTGTGAGATCCTTATATTTTGATAATTTGTCATGCTTTTCTTGATATTATCCATTTATTTGCTTAATGACTAATTGTGAATTACCAAATATTTTAATACTTCGAGCTCCCGGAGTTAAAGTTGTGTGTAATCCAACAATTAACAGTTCATACTCTACTATGTTGTATGTGCATAGGAAGTTTAGGCGGCAATACAAGAGAATAGGCTTTCCTGCAGGCAGGATTAGTATAAACCCTGTGCTAGAGCCAGTTCTACACTTAGAGCCATAAAATTATAACTCCCATGTATTAGTTCCAATCATCAACAGATTATCATAAGGGAATGAATCAATATTGGGTAATACTAGAGGAGAGGGAGTATCAACTAATTGATTGGTTAAGGCTTGTCCTTTTATTGCCTTTTGAGAGACAAATTTAAGGTCAAACTTGGTTAACAACATATCCCACTTAGTTAAACGTCCCGATATATTTTTTTAGTCAAAAGGTGCTTTAAAGGATCAAACTTCATAATCACATGGATTTCAACATTCAATAAGTAATGTCTCAATTTACTAGTAGTGAATAGGAGAGGCAAAAATTATTTTTCTATTGTCATATATCATGTCTTGTAATCAATCAAAGTTTGACTAATGTAATAAACAATATGTTCTTTACCACCTTCATCTTATTGTGCCAACAATGCTATGAGAGCATGGCCTGATGTTGTTGTATAAAGGATAAACGGTTTGTCTTGCATAGTGTTGTAAAATAGGTGGAGTAGCAAGATAATCTTTCAAACTCTCAAAATCCTATTTACAATCCTCATTCCAATGAAATCGAACCTCTTTCTTAAGGATTTGCATAAATGGTAATGTTCGATCTACTAAGGATGCTACAAAATGACGGATAGTCTAAATTATTCCTTGTAATGTATATAATTGAGAAATGTTTCTAGGAGGTGGCATGTTAACTATAGCATCAATTTTCTTCATTTCCACCTCAATGCCTCTATGAGATACAATAAAACATGACAATTTTCCACTATCTACACCAGACACTTTTTCGGATTTAATCTCATGTTATATTTTTGTATTCGCTCAAAGATTTTTCGAAGAGTATTCACATTGTCTTATCGAGTTAAATTTTTGGCTAGAATATCATCGACATAATATTCCAAAATCTTATGTATGTAATCATGAAATATCAATTTCATAGCTCTTTGATATGTTGTTCCTGTGTTCTTTAATCCAAAAAGCATGACTACCCAACAAAATGTTCCCCAAGTTGTAGTAAATTTTGTTTTATATTAATCTTGAGGGTTAATAAATATTTGAGTATATCCATAAAATCCATCCATGAACGACTACAAAGCATGTCCCACAGTTGAATCCACTATCATGTCAATATTAGGAATGGAAAAATCATGTTTTAAAGATGCTTTATTCAAATCTTGAAAATCCATACACATCCTAATATGATTATTAGGTTTCATGACTACAACAATGTTTGAGATCCAAGGAAATAATCAATAGGTCATATAAAACCAACCTTGATGTGTTTCTCAATCTCGGCCTTAACTAATAAGGATATCTTAGGATTAATATTTCATATATTTTGTTTGACTGGTTTAGCATCCTCTACAAGGACTATGTTGTGTGTCACTATCTTAGCATCAATTCTCGACATATCCAAATAAGTCCAAGCAAAATTTTTGGGAAAGTCATGAAGTAAAGTTGCATGGTCCTCTTGTTCATCTTCATCAAGGCACTTTCCTATTTTAATCAATTTCTCCTTGTTAGTGATATCCATTAGTATGTTGATTGTATCTCCTAAAGGAAGTGTAGTTTGTTTCATAATTTTAGGATTGTATTCTTCATTGTCCTTATCATTATCAATACTTTCCTTCTCCCTGCCTTCTTACTTAGCACTAATCATAGAACATGTATTTTGTTTCTTTTTTGATTGAGGGTATTTTTGTTGCTTACGTTATCTCAAAAGGTCAATACTGCAAACCACTTTTTTTTCTTGTGTGTTAGGCTCTATAGGAACACAGATGCCTTGATCTTTCCTTCCACATCCTTTTCCACTATCTATCCAAGTTGTTTCATAAGCTCATAACCTTTTCCATGAAGTTTCTCCATTTCTTTCGGGTTTGGCAATTGCTGGTAATATATTTCATCAAGGCTCATTGTATAGCTTGTGTCTTCTTCTAGAGTAGATGAGGTAGATGCTTGTGATTTTTCTTCTGAATTCTATGTTGACATTACCATTGGTTTCTTTTGTATTTTAGTTTATTTTGCTATGATTTTGTATTCTCCCATGAACGATGGTGTGAAGTCTAAAGAACCGCAATCATCTTCCAATAACTTTGACACTTTTTCCATCTCTTATTTCTCTTCTTTCATAGGTTATATCTTTGAAGTTGGAGTTAATGTGTTAAGAGGACTTGTCATTACTTTTTCAACCTGTAAGCAACTTTCAGGCTTAGGATCTATTTCAATTTAGTATAATTTATTGTTATAGACATACTTCATGATACGATGAAGAGTCAAAGGCACCACATGCATCTCATGAATCCAAGGTCTTCCTAAAATAAGATTGTATGAAAGATCATGAGGCATAACATGAAAGGGAGTTTGCAATGTAGTCTTTCCAATTGAAATAGGCAAAGTGATCACACCAAGCGGTTTCTTTCTTACATTGTGAAATCCTCGAATTGATAAAGAATCGGGTTCAATTCTTGATTATCTATGCCAAGTCTATCCAAAAGGGTTACACTACACACATTAAGAGCATAGTCATTGTCAACAAGGGTTAATTTTATTCCTATTTTATTGAATCTAGCTATTATCATGAAGGCATCATTTTTCTTTCTCACTTCCAAGGGAGGTAGCTCATGTTGATGAAAGGTAATGTCTATGTTAACCACATCAATTCCTTTAATTAGAGTTGCTACATCACTTGAATTTGCACTAGAGGGAAGCACAACTTGTTGTAATGTTGTTTGAAGAATAGTATGATAATTAGGTGAATTCTGAATTAGCTCCCATAGGGACACCTCTGCGGGAGTATTATTAAGTTGTTCAACAAGATCATTCTCATTCCCATTATGTGAAGGCAATTGTGAAGCACTAGGTAAGATGGGTTGAGTGTTGGGGATATGGAGTTTGTCTTTCATCATAGAATAGACGTCTAAGACAACAGTGCCTTAGTGATTTTCATTTAAATCACAACACAGACACAAACAACTATGCCATAAAGCGGAAGTAGGCACAGTTGACCCCCCATTAATCCTCTGAGAAAAGTAAATGCTTGAAAAGATAGAAGATTCAACACAAGCATATATTCAAGAACATGAATCAGAAAAACATATGGACACACAGATTTACGTGGGGAAAACCTTTTCATGTAAAAAACCCTACCCTCCAAAGCACCCAAGTAGCTTGTATTATTCAGTAACAAAGAAAGGTTACAATACAAACATAGAGCTATGCTCTTCAAGATATTACATCTTGTCCATCTGGAAAAAAGGCAGGCAACAAAAAATACATAATCCTCACACTGTTCCAATACCCTCACAACACACAGTGTAGATTCCCTTTAGCTCCTCAGAAGACTCTCATCCAGCCTTGCAGCCATCCCAGCCTCAAGGCATCACAGGTTCACATCTTTACAGGTCTGAGAGACTGAGTGTTCATGGTTACAATTGTTAGAGTAATTGGATATTTACTTTATTAATTAAACAATATTTTTTTAATTACTTAAAGTTCCCTTTTACCTCTTTTTCACTTAAGCTAACATTAGGTGCATAATAATTATTTACTTTATTAATTATTATTGTGCAAGCCTAGGGTTTTCCTTTTTAGGGTTTTCATCTATATATGGTTGAAAACTATCTTTTGTATTATTATTCATTTTACATTTTGGGTGAATACATTGCTCCACATTCTTGAGCATTTCCTTTGTTGCTTCTCTTTGCTTCTCCTTGTAACAGGTTATTTGCTTGTAGAGGTCACTGGGCTCCTATGAAGTTGTATCTTCTCAACTCCAACAATAATTCCTAAGCATACCGTTTAAACACACTTAGCCTCTCTGCCTTCGCTCATCCCCGATCGAATTGCACATAAGATTACATATCATCTCTTACCGTGTGCCAACCTGTTCTTCCTATCTCAGCATTCAACGGTCATCATGATAATCAATATCCCACTTGCAAGCTTTAATCATTTCTTATAACGTGCATCGACCTTACAAATGCATCGAGCCACACACAACATTAAATCGGCTTCAGACGCGTCCTTCAACCTTACTTTAATAATGCAGCTCTATCGTAATGAGGAAATAAAACTTCTAGACAATCAGATCTTAAAGATCTACCATGTGTCGACATTCCATTCACCTATCACTTTTGACAGTCGGTCCAACTTAGTCAATCGAGCTGCAAACTTGCTCGAGCTCCTACCGCGCTACCATCGAGGTCATCTTCACCTGTCATGATATGGCGGTGAGCTCATCCAAATTCACCCTTGACTTCCTTGTGTTACTGCAGCCCTGTCTGAGTCGCCTTGCGGTATGGCAGTGAGCTCGCCCGAGCTCACCCTCTAACTCCATCGCGCTACTACCGAGCTCATCCGACCCGGTCATGGTGTGGCGGTAAACACACTTGGGCTCATCCTCAGACACCACTACACTACCTCGGTGTGGTGGTAGCCACCCGCCAGACCATCAGCGATCTCACCATGCTACCGCGGAGACCACCAGGTCTCACTACGCTAGAGCGATGACCGCTTAGGCAGACCGCCAATGGTTTCACAAAAACCACTGTGGTGAGCAAACTCACTGCCTGTGGTGGAGCTGTAACCACTCGACCGACCATAGACGATCTCACCACGATGAGTGGACCCACCGCCCGCGGTATGGTGGTAACTTCCCAGAAAACCCGCAGGCGGCCTTACCGTACCACCACGATGAGTGAACTCACTGCGTGCGGTAAGGTGGTAACCATCCTCCACCAGGTTTCCACCTCTGCACCGCTCATTGCACTACCTCACCACCAATGAGCAACCTATGCAGTAAGGAGGTAAGCCTTTACTCTGCATCCTCGTTGCTAGTCGCGCAACTGTTAGATATGAAGAAGACTATCATCGTAAGGCAATAACATTGCCAGACCAAGCAAGGTGGCCCATGGTAAAGCGGTAAACCACAAAACTGTGCCACCAAGGAAAGAATGCAATGATATTGCAGTAAATTCCATAATCATAAAGAAATCACCTAAGTCTCCAAGAGAAAAGACCAGAAAGTTGAGGGAGACTTTTCCAACAATCTCGCACTTGTCGAAGACTTTCAAGCTTCCTCCAAACTTGAACAAGGACCAACACCATGCATTCACGTTCCAACCAAGACACCTGCAACGACACCATCTTAGGCAACAACTCCAAACACAGGAAGACGCTAGGGAAAAATGCACCAATCTTAGGAACACAAACATCAGATCCTTTAGGTAGTAGAGGAACCACAACAACAAAAAAATGCAAACACCGAATGAGAAACCATTCTCCATAACAAGAAACCATTAGCTAGAACTGCAACCAGATAATTGAATGCCCCCATCCAACTGATCAAACCCACGTGATTGAAAACCAACACCCACAGCTCATACTAAACATCCAATCACCCATACCTCAAAAGGCATGCACATCAGTGAACTCATGCCATCACAGAACCAACCCATCAACAAGAAAAACATGCACCAAGTATCAACTAGTCAAAATTCTGAACACATCCAGGTACTCCCACTACAAGGGTACTGTCTAGATGAATTCAAAATAAAGCATCATCACACATGATCTAGGCATACTAAGTCGACCAACCACCCACACAAAGAAATGAGGAACCATGTAGTTCTGAGGAATACCCACACAGATATGCACAACCGGCAACCACTTGTTACAAGAAACAATTCTCTCAAAAGTCTTCCTCATTCTTCCAAATTTCCATATCTGACTGAAGAAAGAGGCACAATAAACTTCGTGCCATCACCCAAGTGACAACACATGACCACAAATTGTGACCAAATCGGCTCCACAAAGGCATCTCAAATCTAAAGTCATATGAAAACAAACATACAAGGAGAAAAGACCATAATAGAGAGAAACAATAAATCATAACATGTAGCATCCTCCTACATACATTTCTAAATGCCAGTTGTGTCAAGAAAAATTTTCTTCACATCTCAAAGGAAAAGCTATAACAACACCCAATAGTTCCATGGATGTAAGCACCTCAAAGAAGATCAGACTAACCCATATTAATATCTCCTATAAGTCCTCAAAAGCACAAGGAGATAAACTATGTTGTCCACCTTTCATAATGAATCCTCCAGAATCTCAAAACAACTCAAGATTCATATCATGAGAGCAAGCATAACACACATATGAAAGATATAATGGGTGAATACCTTTCAAATAAACTTCGCTGCTGAGCAGACCAATGAGAAAATAAAAGATGCTCCTCCAAGATGTATAAGTCACCGTGACTTACCCAAGAGCATTCTCCTTCATGGTCTCTATTGAACTCGCATTCAACCAAGGTGTAGGCTACTCGAACTTTCAACTATAAACAACAACATTCTCTAAAGAATTTCAGCCTCACCTTATTCTCCATGCATCCATGAGCACCAACAACCTATCATTTCATGCTAACTCCAAACTTTATTACTACACTAAACATGAATTCCTCCAGCATATGACCAACGTACTCAAAACATAGAGAGACACCAGACCACTATCAAAGCTCCAAACCTAGGAACAAGAACTTATCATGACACCATGATCTACATACCCCCCTTAGGAGATACCATGCGTCAAGTGAACTATCCATGGTCTCAAGAGCAAAGAAACATGCCAAAAATCTAATGCACAAGCAAGAGTATACATGACATCAAGCAAACAAACTCTAAACCACCAACATCACAGCCAAAGACTACCAAGGTCCTTCATGGCTCCAAGATGTTGCACATCTTCAAATAGTGATCATGCAGATGCGAAAGAGCTCTTCTACATCAAAAGGATCTAAGAGTCCTCACCAAAAACATCTGCAACACCAAAGAATATCATTCACTAGGAAGTGATGAATCCATAAGTCACTGCTATAGCTCCCACTAAACAGTGACACCGAGCTTTCCAAGCATCATGACCGACCACACCATCACTATCAAAATCTTACACAAGCCAGTGTAACAAGCTCTCCATGAAATCATGATTCACATGCTACTGGTCCATAACCGACTATTCAGGTACTCAAATGCCATTCCTCCTCTCATCTCAAAATAGCCATGCTAATGCACAAGTGACCACAAACAAGGTCAGCTAGCAGATCTGCACCATGACAGAAGAAACCTCGTGGCTAATGACAGTCCACTTCCAACTTGAATCACGACAAACATGTAGGTAAAGACAACCCACAAAAATGCACACCTCGTAGATCCACTTCAATGAGAACCCTTCAAATCTATCATCACACAAGAAACTGTAAAACTGAGATAAACAAAAGTAACAACCCACATAGACAACTTGACTCAAACACCAGATCAACAACAAATCCAATTTTCCAATCACGTCCACAAATCAAGCACCATATTCTAGGAAGCCAACAAATCAAACGCCACAAGAATTTTGAATGAGAAAATTTTACCAAAACACCCATGCAGAGAAGACATCACATCTCCTCAAAATCATGTCGAACTGCAGCTATCTCATCCAGTCACACCCCAGAAGCCAGGGTCTAGGAAAATAACAGAACAATAGCTCCACAAACCACAAATTTTCCTTGAACATGTAAAACGTGCAAAACCACAGTGTTTATAAAACACCCATGCACCTCCATATTCACTGCTCATCTAGATGACTCAAGAGTCTGCACACAACCATCATGGTTAACTAGAACAATGAAAAACATGAATATGCATCATAGAATTTTTAGGAAAATCTACAAAAAACCTTTAGATTCAAAGACATGAATATGAACCATGTGAGTGCAAGAAACAGGTAAGTAGGAACAATAGGTCCATTTTAGACAAGTTCGAAATACCACAACCATGTACAAGCATACGAGAGAGCCAAGCTATACAGAAGTTACAAACCACCCATATCAACTTCATAGCCTTCATGCAATTAAAGCAACAGAGAAACTACCTTCAGTGCTAAGTCAGAACACCCAACACAAGCACAATACTCCATGGTTGAACAACAACACAAGCAACTCCATACCACCAGGGAGCCTATCACACAGACATCTAGTATGAAACCACGCTTCGTTGCAACACAACCACAGGCACATCTCACCCTTTGCATTAGGAACATTTGCTTCGAGCCAAGAGCCTCATACCATATTGCAACAATATGATCAACTCCATTCATCTCCAATGTCTTTCAAACCTGCATGTTGAATCAAAGAAGAAAATTCCACTCATCAAAGGATTAATCACTAACCGATTTCTCCAGATTTCCTCAAGCTTGCCAGGCTAAGAAATCATCACAGGAGAAATACCCATAACTTTAGTAACTAGGAGAAGGCTTTGACACTACTTGTTGGTATCATCAAGCCTTGACCTCCTTCAACCAGCTCTGATACCACTTGTTGGGGATATGGATTCGGTCTGTCATCATAGAATGGACATCTAAGACAACATTGTCTTAGTGATTTTCATTTAAATCACAAAAAAGACACAAACAACTATGCGATAAAGAGAAAGTAGAAATAGTTGATCCCCCATTGATCCTCTAAGAAAAGTAAATGCTTGATAAGATATCAGATTCAACACAAGCATAGATTCAAGAACATGAATCAAACAAGCATGAAAGACAAACATATGGACACATAAATTTACACGGGGAAAACCTTTTTAGGTAAAAAACCCCACCCTCCAAAACACCCAGCTCACTTGTATTATTCAGTAACAAAGAACGGTTACAATACAAACACAAAGCTATGCTCTTTAGGAGATTACATCTTGTCCATCTGGAGAAAAGGCAGGAAAGAAAAAATATAGAATCCTCACACTATTCCAGTACCCTCACAACACACAGAGTAGATTCTCTTCAGCTCCTCAGAAGACACTCAGCCAGCCTTGCAGCCATCCCAACCTCAAGGCATCACAGGTTCACATCTTTACAGGTCTGAGAGGCTGAGTGTTCACAGTTACAATGCCTAAGCATATCGTTTGAACTCACTCAGCCTCTCTACCTTCACTCATCCCTGATCTAACTGTACATGAGATTACATATCATCTCTTACCATGTGCCACCATATTCTGCCTATCTCAGCATTCAATGGTCATCAGGATAATTAATATCCCACCTGCAAGCTTTAACCATCTCTGATAATGTGCACCGACCTTGCAAATGCATCAAGACACACACAACATTAAATCGGCTTTAGACACATCCGTTAATCTTACTTTAATAATGCAGCTCTATCGTAATCAGGAAATAAAACTTCTGGCCAATCAGATCTTAAAGATCTGCCATGTGTCGACATTCCATTTGCCTATCACTTCTGACAACAAGTCCAACTCGGTCAACTGAGCTTTGAACTCGCCTGAGCTCCTACCGTGCTACCATTGAGCTCATCTTCACCTATTGTGGTATGGTAGTGAGCTCATCCGAGCTCACCCTTGACTTCCTCGTGCTAGCGCAACCCTGTCTGAGTCACGTTGTGGTATGGCGATGAGCTCGCCTGAGCTCACGCTCTGACTCCAAAGTGCTACCACCGCGCTCATCCAACCCAATCGCAGTGTGGTGGTAAACACGCTCGAGCTCATCCTCAGACACCACCGCACTACCGCTGCACAGTCGTGGTCTAACTATGGTGTGGTGGTAGCCACTGACCAAACTGTCAGTGGTCTCATCGTGCTAATGCGGAGACTGCCAGGTCTCACCGTGGTAGAGCAGTGACTGCTCAGGAAGACTGCTAGCGGTTTCACCACAACCACCGCAGTGAGCGAACTCACCACTCGCGATGGAGTGGTAACCGCTAGATCGACTGTAGGCGGTCTCACCGTAGCCATCATGATGAGTGGAACCACTGCTTGCAGTAAGGCGGTAATCGCTAAGACAAGCCATAGGCGGCCTTACTGCGCCACCGCGGTGAGTGAACTCACCATGTGCGGTAAGGAAATAACCATCCTCCACTAGCTTGGCACCTCTACATTGCTTACCACACTACCTCGCCACCAATGGGCAACCTTTGCAATAAGGAGGTAAGCCTTTGCTCTGCAACCCCACCGCCAACCGCAACTGCCAGACATGAAGAAGACTATCGTGGTAAGGCGGTAACACCACCCAATCGCCAGACCAAGCAAGGTGTCTTGTGGTAAAGCGGTAAACCGCACAACCGCGCCACCAAGGAAAGAATGTAGCGGTTTGGCGGTAAAGGCCAGAATCATGAAGAAATCACCTAAGTCTCCAAGGGAAAAGACCAGAAAGTTGAGACAGACTTTCCCAACATTGAGGCAAAAGTAGGGATGTTGAAGTTGTTTGTCTTAACTTTGTGGATTATTTGTAGTGTTATATGTATGAGCAATGGTATTATAACTTGATTTGTTGTGAAACATTATTCTTAAGTGGTTGAAGGATGAGTTTATGTTTTTTTTGAGTTTGAGTTTGGTTTGAAGGTGAGTAAGGATGAGTTGTGGTCGAACAACATTAACTTCTCTTTGTTTTGGTTTTTTATAACAAGATTTAGTGATCGATCCTTGTAAGATGAAGTCCTCAAGGGCTTCATCTAACATGTCAAATTCATCACTACTAAAAGGCTTAAAGGTTAGGTTAACTTGGAAAAAGAAATTTGATATACTCAAATAACTATGCTTTCTCCAAGGGGTTCATTGGTTTAAAGTTGTTTTGGTTTTTTTTTAATGAATTTTAAATGTAATATAATCTTATCAAACTATGAACTAATGCTAAAATGAAACAAAAGTGTGCAGTAATCTAATTCTATCCACAATTGAAATGAAACCAAATTAAGCTAGATCTAATGAAATGAAGGAAACAAAAACTTTGTAAACTGAAACAACTATCTAATAACAATAAACTAGAACATAAAAATGAATCTTTCAATGTTTTAAAATGAAGATTTAGGTCTGATACGGGTCTAAATTACCCAAGAGGCATATGATTCCCAATAAGGGTTTTTAGAAGGTTCTAACAGTGAAAAACATACAACACATAATTCCCAAAATTTAGGTAAAACAACCTATATTGGGACTAAATCGCCCAAGTGAGCGAATGAGTCTCATATAAGGTTTTAACACTAAATTTATCAATTTTTGCATGAATGTTAAGGTTTGTAACATGTATGTTGAAATGAATGTTTACAATGACAGATTTCAAATGAAATTTAATGATGCAATATGCAAAAAATATGCAAACTATATGCACTTTCACTAATGCAATATTTAGAAGCCCTAGATGCAAATTAACTAATGCAAGATCTAGTGCAAAGCTAAGTTAAGCTAGATCTAGGAATTTTATGCACTCCAAATAAGGAATAAAGGGTTTGAAGGTCAATTTTACCAAAATGAAACAAAAGGAAATATGGTGCTCCACCTTTTAGGAGATGGAACACGCAAGAAGGGGGGGCCCTCCTTTCTTATTTCAGTCTAGTTCATTAAAGGAAACCCTAGAGACTTACACCCAATGATTCAATGGAAGGAAGTACTACTAGGAGAAGGAGGTTTCCTTAGGTGTGATTAAAGAGGGGGTTCACCACTACGAAAATTATTAGAAAGAAAGGGATGAAATCAATATGCAAACCTAATAATATGACCTAAAAAATGGAACTTGAAATCAGACTGATAAAGAAAAAGATACAAAAGGGTACTTGGAGGATCGAAGATGACTAAAAAAGACTTTAAAAACTTGAAATTTGTTGATGTTGATGTGTATAGGGACTCATACGCCAAATTGGGTGATTTAGTCCCAATCTAGTGTTTCTGGGTAGGAACTGGAATCTCATAGTGACAAGTCAGAAACCACTGAAAACTGGTAAAATGCATGTACCAAGACTCATATGCCCAAGGTGGCAATGCAGTCCCATTCTTCTTTTTTGAAAACTCTGGATCTAAATTTGTTCTCCTATCTTGACACTTCCTTCTTATGTTTTCCAAACTTTTCTTTCGGAATTGAACCTACTTAAAATTTACAAAACAAAATATTGTGTTGATTTTCTTATGGGGGGTCTTCCTCAGTCAAACCCCTAATTTGGTAATTAAACTTTGATGGAAAGAATATATCTTGAAAGGAAATGTGCGTGAAAGTCTTAATATTAAGTGCATCTAAGATTAAGAGATCTAGAATGCAATAATCCTACTCGAATGTGCTAGAATAGGATGCATGAATGAAATGTAAAGATGATTGATCACTTTGGGAGATCTCTAATCACCCTAATAATACATAATTATACATGTACCTTCCTTTAGGAAGAAAGTAGAATGATAATGGAAAATGGAATCACTTAGGAAACAAGTCATTAGGCTTGGTTCAATAGCAGTTGCATCTCCCCAACCTAGAATCCATCATGATCCTCCATAGGAAACCATCATCAATCTTTGGAAATTTTAGATCTTGGAATGAAAGTGAGCTTGAAGACTTGCAAAAACACTATAATGTTGCTCCAAGAATTCAACTTTGCTTGTGCATTGCTATTGAGTGCTTGGAAATTTCTCTTGCTTGAAAACTCTAGGTTGCTTAGGTAAGAATTTATAGCTAGGTGAAATAATGATTTGAAACCTTAGATTTATAGGCACTCCATATAATTCACCATTTATTAGATCCCAAATGCCGACATTTGTGAAATTTAAATTGAAAAGTTGAATTTCCCACTTAAAACCCTAAAAAGGGGCCACATGGGACTCATACGCCCAAGGTGGCATATGGGACCCACCTAGGGAGACTCATACACCCAAGGTGGTGTATGAGTCCCACCCTGGCTTTTAGAGGTGAGAAAATGCCAAGGTGTTAGAAAATTTAATTTATTTGTTGATTTTGTCAGGATTTCAATCAAAATAAGCCTTGGGATCCAAAATAAAGGGTCGTAGAGGCCTATTAATGATGATTTAAAGGGTAATTAATGCAAGGGTACTAAAATAGGTCCAAAATAAGTGTGAATTTGTACTATCTCCAAGAAGGGAGTACAATTTTCTACATTAAAATATATACAAATATATATTGCAGAGATAGATAGATACATAAGTTTCCTATAGTCTTCTTCATTTACATTCAACTTAATTAGATGTATGCTTTGTTTGTATATATATGTATGTATGTATGTATAAATATACATATATGTATATGTATATACATATACATACGTGTATATATACACACACACAACTATATATTGCAAAGATAAATAGATATATAAGTTTCCTATAGTCTTCTTCATTTACATTTGACTTAATTAGATGTATGCTTTGTTGGTTCTTCAATTATAGTGACTCTAACAATCAGTGACTGTAACAATGTTGTTTGTATTCATATCATACTATTGTTTCAAGTTACAAACCATCAAAAAAATCCCAACAATACTACTAGAAAACTTCAAAACAATCACAACAAAATTGTTCTTACTTAACATTCAAGTAAAAAAAATGGAAAACTGAAATCTGAATGGAAGCGATCTACTATGTTGTTTGCAGCTTGTGAATGAGTAGGACTCCAAATTTGAACTGGTTGGGTAATACTTGGGGTAGGTGAGGGTGGATAGGACTCTGAATGAGTGGGAGTCCAACTTTGAAATGGTTGGCTAGTACTAGGGGTGGACAATATTGGGGACATTGAATAGACACAAAGTCTATGAATATCCTATGGCTGTTAGGGAAGGGATTTAGAGGGTTGTTGAGTTGCCTCTTCCTTGTTGACTCTTTTCTAGCCTTCTCCAATTCTTTTTATTTTTTTGTAGCTTCCCTTTCAATCCTTTGCTTCTCCATTTTTTTCGACCTCTCCTTTTTTAGTTCTCTTTCAACCTCTGTTGCTACTCGTTGTTCTCTTTCAATTTGCAATTGTTCCTTCATCTCCTTTGTTGCAATTCTTTCTATCTTGCACTATTCAATTTTTTTCTTCTTCTTGTATTTCAGTAGTTGAATTTAATTCTTCCTCTCCTCTTGCTCATTTAGAAACACCATCTAGTCATCAATGGTGAGGATTTAGGATCCTCTTGGAAGTTCAATCCCATGGTCAACTACCTGATTGGACTTGTATTTGACTACATGAAGATGTAGCTTCAAGAATTGAGAGAGGTGTGAAGTTGTTTTTACTCCCAATGGGTCCATTAAATAGTCATAATTTGTTTCTTGCACCTGACTAGATGTTTCATCCAATTCATCTCCTAATTGCTTAGCTTGATTGTCTCCCCAATTAGTATTAAAATGAACTAAGCTATTTGGGCCCATGGTGTGTGGTGGAGAAGGCATTGTAAGACTTTGATCTAGCTTCACATGAAAATCAATTCCAAGATTTTCAACACCCTCTAAAAATCCTGAGTGCTCCTCAGGTGGACTCGATAAGGAAAGAGAGATATCTGCAATAGTATTTTTCTCTCAAAATTGGTGTTGGTGGTGGACATTGCTAGTCACCCAGACCGGATGTTCCACTTGGTGATTGGTGGTCTGAAAAACTTGAATTTTGTGGTGGAATTTGTTGGTCTGCACATTCAACTGCTTCAAGTGGACTTTGATGATTTTCAAGTTTTGTTGTTCCATCTGTATAGTTAGCCTCAGTTTTTGGAAAACCATTATTGGATAGACTGAGAATGTTTTTAGCAACATATGCTTCCTCCGGGGTAGAAAACTGAAATGTCTCGCTAGGCTTCATTTCCTTTACCAATGCATTTGGATTAAGAGGCCAAATACCTATCCTTTTGAACATAGTTGTTATGTTGCTAACTATCAATGGCTTTTCAAAAGCAAGGTTGCTAAGTGTAGCCAGTTTTACCATTCTAATCTCCAAATTTGGATGGCTGGTACTCCATGTTGCTCTTTCCCTTTTAAAATGTGATTTAAAAGAGGAAAATACACTCGCATCAAGTGGTTGCAGCCTGTGTGATGTGTGGGATGGTAGGGTAAGCAAGTCAATGACCAATTCCCTTGCTTTAGAAATTGTAGAAAAGGCTACATGGTTGCCATGACCATCAAATATGAATAGGTGTCTATGGCTAGGTGAGAAACCCCCAGGTACTTGCATAGAAAAATGTTTCATCCATCTTACAAAAGGTCTTTTGTCATCCATGCATGAGGCTGAACAACCATACATGATCTTGGCTCACAGTTGATTATGTAGTTTTGGATGTGATTTTTTCTTTTAAACAAGTAAAATCCTAGATTTTTGTGACTAGGAGGATGAGGCTAAACAACCATACATGTTCTTGGCTCATAGTTGATTATGTAGTTTTGGATGTGATTTTTTCTTTTAAACAAGTAAAATCCTAGATTTTTGTGACTAGGAGCATTTTCACAAGCCAAAATTGTGATCCATTGTCGACTCTTCGAGATAATATATGAAATACTTGTGTTTCCCTTTTTGGAAAGCACCCTCATTGCATCATTCCACACAGCTTGTAGCCCTGGCTCATCATAGTTGCAAATCCTTTATGGTCCATAATTCTCAGCTATGTATTCCTTCTCTAGTGTTTCATAAAATGCAGCTACAACTACAGGCCTGAGATTGACAACATGGTCTCTATCTTTCCCTTGGGTTGTTCTTAAACATAAATCAGGATGCCTTCTTTTGAACCCCATCCATCAAGACTTACTAGGAAGTCCATATTTGAAGGGATTAGGCCTCGACTGGCATATTTGGGACACTTCAAATTTTAGATTCGCAATCTCCAAACCATGGCCAACAACAACCATCTCCTTGCACCATTCCATGACCTTTGCCTCTTCGTCATTGTTTAGGATTATTGGGGTCCCTTTCCTTTTCCTAGTGGTAACATCACTGAACCAATTCAACAATGTGGTAGTTGGAAGACCCCACTTTTTGGCTTCCCCTCGTGTTGACATGTCATTTTCTTCAACATATTCAATGGCATGTTTCATGTAATTTGTGGTCCATTCTCGTTGCACTACGACCTTTTAGTTATTATGGTTGGGTTTACTTGGACTACAACTTCAGTTGGCTGCTCAACATGAATTAATTCAACCTCATCACTGATTGGAAGACCCATAGGTTTCATCATATGTTGAATATGAAGTACATCATCATCATTGATATGTGGCAACCTTACACCTCTCTTGTGTGTAGGCACACTTGTCCACCTTTTCTTGGTTACAACCCATGTGGTTTTTTTTGTCGCTTTATTCTTCCTATGTATTGAACCAAGGATAATATTAGTAAATAAAATACACATCCCCAATTCTAACTCTTACAATTAAAAGAATGATACAAACTAAAACAACAAATTCATACATGTAAGAGTGAGTGTAATTGAAGAACAAACTAACCATGCATCTAATTGAGTTGATTTTAAATGATCAAGGGTATGTGTGCAATGAAACAAGCAATGCGTGATATAATATCATATCCCCAATTCTAACTTTTATAAACCCCTGGGCAATCATGTTAAATGAAAAAAACAATGCATGTTATACTATCATATCCCCAATTCTAACTCTTATAAACCCTTGGGTGATCATGTTAACACATTACTCTGAGAAAAACTCAGTTAAGGGGTTATATATAACTTGAAAGAGCACTATTCAATACAAATATGTTAAACCCTTCCTTAAACAACATAATGATACAAATATAAATAAATCTGAAACAACATAATGATACAAATATATATAACTTGAAAGAGTAGTATGATACAAATAAAACTTAAAACAACATTATGATATAACTTGAAATAGTAGTATTTTCCTGGAAAGGGTTTGAAATATTTCTATCATACTGTTGTTTCAAGTTATATAAAAAATTTCATAATGTTGTGTCAGAAACGGTTACCATACATGTTACAATAATTTAAGAAAAAGAAGCATAGATCTAATCAAGTTGAATGAAAATGAAGAAGGGTATAGGAAACTTATGTATCTATCTATCTCTACAATATATATATATATATCTACAATATATATATAATACCATTGTTTGAAGTCATATATTAATTTCATAATGGCGTTTCAGAAATGGTTATAACAAAAGTAGGAGTCAACCATTATCACAGTTAGTTGTAAGGGAGAGGGGTCGATATTTATAGTCACTATAATTTAAGAACAAGCAAAACATATATATATATTACAGAGATAGGTATATGGATAAGTTGAATGTAAATGAAGAAGGCTATAGGAAACTTACTTATCTATGTATCTCTGTTATATATATGTATCATAATACTATATCAAAAAGGGTTAGAAATATTTGTACCATACTGTTATTTGAAGCTATATAAAAATATCATAGTTAGCAATAAGGGAGAGTGGTTGATATTGGGTTGGGGTCGTGTCATGGGTATAGAGTGTGACAGTAATAACAGAAAACCCATAAAATAATATGATGTAAATGTAAATGAACATGGCGTATGTAACACCAATTTTGATTAATTTATATGTAAATGGACAAGGAATATGAAACAAAAAATTCATACATGAATGCATAAGTATAACCAATAAAGGTAGGTTCCAGACATACCATAGAAGTTGAAGGAGGAGATTGCATCACTTTGGAGGAGCTCATTGTCAATCAGGTGTCTCTAGCTGAAACTCAGATATTTCAAATTGTGAATATGTATCTTGCATCACATAATTGAGGTCTCTTGTATAAATAAATAGGTTGATAGAATTTAAATTGGTAGGTGTAAGTGGAGAAATTTGAATTTTGGGAGGGAATTTGATCTTGCATTGAAGGAATTAATGTTAGAAGTGATATGAAATGGGTATGTAGGAAATCTAGTTGGTGATTTGAAAGGATATTTAAAAAAATGTAATTCTAATCAGTTTTAATATTTTGTTTTGATTATTTTAGTTTTATGTTTATTTGTAAAGTATGGTTGATATATAATTACGTTTTTTCCATAAAATTATATTGCATGGTGAGCTTGAAAGTTTGTTTTTGTCATTTTTGTAGGTAAATTCATAAAAAGATTGGTGTATATGGACATGGTGGAACCAATAGTTTGTCAAAAAATGATGAGAAATGGAACATACTTTATTGTAATTTGTTAAAATATATTTACAACTCAATCAATTGACAATGGCTTGTATACATGTCAACTCGCTTTTAATGAAATAAAACATATATTCTAGATAAAAATATATCTATTTACATTAAGCAATTTTTGGGAAGGTGGAAAATAATATTTATATTATGGAAATAAATATATCTACTTGCATTCACCTAATATTGGGAAGGTGTAAAATAAATAGTCTACTTATGATAGGACATATTGTGAATTTGACATGAACCTGGCCTAGATCGTATTAATGTAAATATTTAAATTTTTTGTTGGCTCTTTTATTACCAAAAAGTGGGTCCCAGGCCATCATATTCTATACCCATGATGTGTCCCCTGCCTAGGATTGACTCCTCTCCCTTACCTTTATAACGACAACAAGAAGATTGGGAGCACATGCGATAGAAACAATAATTGAAGACAAGTGACCTGAAATCTTATACAGTGATAGGGAGAATCATATTGTGAGATAAGGCACCATAGAGATAGGGTTGCAAGAAAAATTAAAGAATATTCCACAAGATAATATTGCAAATAAAGGGTGATATATTTTCATAAAAGCATAAAAATACTCTATAAAACACATAGTTACATAATTAAAATGGTACCTTAAAAAGAAAAAAACACTAAATTTAATCTTAAATTTGGGAACAATCCAACATACTACATTCAAGAGCTTATACATGGACAATTTATTGATCTTTGATAATGTCCAATTTTTTAACAATCTGTCAACATCTTCACTAGAAAGCTTGTACAAAAATAAATTTTCTTCGTTTTCATGCTCTACTTGGACTATGAGAGGCTACTTCTTTTGGGGCTACTTAGTTAATCCTTTCTCTTTCTATTTGGAAGGAGCATTTTATCTCTCTTCTTGTGGGCTACTTCTCTTTGGAGGGATCTTTTTATATATGAATACATCATCGAGTTTCAATTATTAATGCACATCTTCTACCCCATATAACTACACTTAAAGGTGTGTTAATGTATTCTTTTTATTTTCCTACATATTTAGTTTATCTTTCTTTGTTATAGTAAGTGGGTTATTATAAGGGTGGATGCCATCTTCCTTGGGTGTAACTCCTGCCTATTTTTGGGTAGTTTGAGTTACTTTTATTATTTGTTGGTTTTTCCTCCCCTCTCTTATATATATCCACTTTATTTTGTTATTCATTAATGCAATTGTGAGATTTCTCAATGTTATTTTTCCTCTTGATAATTTATATATCTTTTTGTGGAAACTAAATTAATTCTACTATTTTAGTTTTAGTATCATTTGGTAGAATATTTTCATTGTTTCTATTTCATGCACTAGGTTTTAGTTAGTTTCAATTTATTTTTAAATATAACAAATACTACTTTCAAAATTAAGCAATATATTTATGAATGGTTAGCATTTCCTTTTAGTTGATCAACACACCTACAAATTCTAAGATATGAATGGCGTTTTAAGAGATACCAAAAATAATTTGGTGATAGTTTATCTAAATAATAACTCGATACTTAGTACAACTTGTGAAGAACTTCTTGTCCATATTAAAAAAGTCTTGCAAAGTTGAAAATAAAAATAAATCTTATGTAATCTAAAGAACTCTGAATTTAGAAAAAAAACAATCATTATTTTATTTAGGACATGTGATAGGAGGAGGCGAACTAATATTATATCCATTTAAAACCACATTAATTATAGATTGTCCAAAACTAAAGAGTGCTACTAAAACTAGGAATTGCATTGTGGCCGCACAATATATAATGAAATCTAGCTTTTTTCCTCCATAATAACACTATTACACCAAATCACATCTAAGGGAAAATAATTTCATTGGGAAAATGAACATGATAATGCTTTTGAAATGTTAAAGCATAGGAGAAGTCATTCACCAAATGCTCTTTTTTCTTGATATAAAAAAAATGGGTAGAAATAGATGCAAACAAATATGACATGGGTGTTATTTTCTTAAAGGTGGTAACCCTATTTTTTTTGTCATTCAAAGGTCGTTACTATTTAATAGTTATGGGATATCCCATGTAAGTGACAAAATTCTATGCTTAGTTTAAGCAATTAAAAGATGGAGACATTATTTGTTCGGTAAGAAAAATATAGTACACACCACCCACCAACCTCTATAATATTTATAGTAAAAAAATTAAAACAAGCAAGGCATTATAAATGGATGGGATTTCTATAATATCTCTTAGAAGTTATAAGTATGTTGTACTAACAAATCCAAGACAATGAAAGAGGGAATATATTTTTATTTTCTAGTCCCCATAAGGCCATGGGTATTTTTTATATGAACTTTGTATGAACCGACTAGAAGACATACCGCTCTTGCCATATGTATTGCGATAGGGGGCATCTCAAGAGACATGGTAGGGTGCAGTTAGATCAAGCTATTACTGACATGCAGAGGCCCTCGAGTGGGAGCAAGCTCTCATTAGAGTGGGAAAGGGGGAATGGGTATTTTCTTAGGAACATAAACGGGCATGATTACTAATTTATGGTAGTTAACATGTTTAATAAAATGTGTATTTCATTTGTGTGTAAACTACCACATGGAAAAAGGCAACTAAGATGGTATTTAATAATGTATAGGTACACTTTGGACTTCCTATGTCTAGTTTTAGATATAGACATAAGATTTTTTGGTAAATTTTGGTCTACTTTATGGAGTATGATGGACATGAAACTGAAGAAAAGAATAACCTTTCACTTGTAAATACACGGTTAGATGCATGACCTCATTGTAGCTCATTAGAGGGTATAACAATGAGTTCCCCAAGACATGAGATGATTCACGCCTTTCATTCAAAATTCTTATTGTAGGCTATTACATTGTTCTACTACCATGTGACTTTCGGGGTGTGCCTTCTTACCACCCGCCCCTTTTTTGTGAATTTGTAATTTTATCTTTTTTAATATAGATATCTAGAAAATTCATCCAAAAAAAAAAAAAAATCTTATTGTAGGCTATTACATTGTTCTACTAATAAGTTATTGCTTGAGTTACGCTTGGGATATTTTTCTTCTAAACCACTTGATGTAGCTTTCTTTAAGGCAGTTGAACAAGTAGGGATAGATAATGAGGTGACTAAATAATTTGTTTCTTTGAGAAGATAATACAAATTCAACCCAAATTTAAGGAATAATTAGAAATAATAGAATAATTGCATAAAGAAAGATATGATCAACATAGGAAGGAGTGCAAATTTAAGCTAGATGACCAAATTTGGCTTTCTTTTAGCAAGTAAGGGTTAAAAGACAAGCAAATAAAATTAATCCATTATAACCATTTTAAATTTTTGAGGCCATAGGTGGAAATGCATTCAAACTTGATCTTCCTCTTTTATCAAGATGAACTTAGTTATTAATTTGAGTACTTACAACTGTATTAGCCTAGAATGTTTGACAAGGAAGAATGTTTACTACCATTTGTAGAAGATTTGTGTGTGGTAGGAAGAGCCATAGTTAGAGAAGATGTAGTGATAGAAGAGAAATTAAGGGAAGCCCTAAGTAGAGTCCAAGAAATATAGAAAATAGGATTCAAGGATTAGAAGATCACCTAAGAAAAATGATATTTCTAAGAAAAGGTTTAGAACTCTTCCTCCAATTATTATTTTATTATTATTTTTTAGGACTGAAAACTCCTCAACAAGGGAGGTTTGATCCATATTGAATTTAAAAAATGTATGGAATGTAGAAAATGAAATTGTAAAGTGGATTTAGACACGACATTTAAGGAAATTCAACAAATAGTAGAGCTTCATATCCACACCTTACATAAATGATTGGTTTAAATATACACTCTAAAAGATTGAGCTTCATGATAGAAAAATAAAAAAATAAGAATATAAACTAGTTGTCATTCTAGCTTCTTATGTTTATGAAAATTCTTGTACACATTGGGAGAACCTAGTTGTCTCATAAATCTATATAAGGGGGATTTTAGCTTGTTAAAATATATATTTTTGAAGATTGGAGAATTAGAGAAGCATTATAGAGTTCAATTGTTTAAGGGAAAAGACAATAAATATATGTAAAGTGTAGAATTATAGTCACATTTGTTGTAGTTATCTTCCCAAGACAATAAAGGAGGTAGGAAGGCCATTATCACTACCATAAAAGTTGATTTTCCTCTACATTGGAGTTTCTAGGGTAAATTTTGAGTTTCTGTGTAGGTTGTTGCAAGTTTCACTTATGTTTCACAAAATTCTCTCCTCTTAAAAATATACTTCATTTGCATTAACAAATAGATGATTAAAATAATTTGTTTGTTCTTGAAGTGTATTTGAAGAATTTGACAATTAGTTTAGCTTAGTAAAAACATAAATTTTATTATATATATATTATTTTTTTCATTTTCTAATAAACATAAATTTATTATAGCTTAAGCACTCACATATATCCAAAACATTGTAAATAAAGAAATAAATATTTTTTCCCTTTTGATAGAAAAATCTTTTTTAACTCTCATGGAAAGCCATTCAATCCTTTTATTGTAAAGATAGAGAAAAAACAATGTTGTACGAGTAATTATTGGAACTTTGCGATCTAATGTGTGTAGTGGAAAAGATCCATCACATATTTATAGCTTTAATTTTAGGTAGTCTTTGCTGTCACTACCTAAAATCACTGAATCAAATAATAATACAAAATTAAAAGCAACCAAAAGGCGGCCCAGGAATATACTTTGGAATTGGAATATACCGCGAAGAAAAAGTGAGGTGCACATCAACTTCATCATTGGATTCCAAGTGTTCCAAAATTTAACTTATTAATTACATCGTCTAATAATTGGAGTTCCAAGGTACTGGATATGGATGTGTATAGGTACCAAATTATTATTACTTTTGGTTTTTTATATGCTTTTTACCTTGAATTTTATTTTATATTTTTCTTCAAAATATGCATAGTTTTGTTTTCTAGAGAAAAGTAATGGTGTAGGGTTGAGTGGCCATCACCTTTTAAGTTCTTATTGGTGGTTTTTTTTTCAAAGAATTCAAAAGAGTTTATAGTACATATTTTAGAGTTTCGAGGTTATATATATCTTCTGTATGAAATATTTTTTTTATGGTATTTGAACTTTTTTGGACAATTTTCTTTTTAAATTTTATAATTGAAATGATAGTGTTTATTGTATCTTTTCAATTAAATAAATGAGGTTGTCTAATGATAAGATTGAAATAATGTAATAAGAATAATTTTGTCTTATGTCAATATCATCTTTTAAAAAAAAATTATGAATAGTGTCTACATTATCATTTATAAAATAGTATTACACATATTTTAAAAAAAAGTGGGTGGAAAAAGTCACATCCTGAAAGTCCAAACAATGTAAGAACCAAAAATAAAACACAATTACGTAAAGTCACTATGCAACAAGAGCAAGAGCACTAGGACGATCTTGATCATCTGATTTACCCCATACATCAATAAGGTATGTGTATAGGAGTGAATTTGCACCCCTCTTGCAAATTCGCCTTTTACATCCCTCCACCTTAGAAAATCAAACTCGACTAAATAATTCCACATCACCTACCTGCTTTCCATTCACTTGGCGCTTGTCTTTTGTGTCAGTGGGGGAATTTTTGTTAGGGACACAAGTGCGACGTGCAGACGTCTACGCAACGCACTGTCGTCCTTGACATATTCCTACCTTTGGAATCCACAGGGATGTTACGTTTCCCATTGGGGATGAAGTGTAATGCCTCTGTGTTGAACAGTTGACCTGAAAATGGCTCTTTCACTCCCATTTTGATCTTCAAATGCCTATCTTTCTCATTCACTTCATCTATTTTTGCAATTTAGACTCCATTCTACACCAGCTTGATCTTTTGAGCACTCCTTGAGCAATTCAACAAATCTTCTTCACATCTTGCTGCATCTTTTGCCACCATTGGAGTTGCAACTTGGTGTCCTAAGGGATTGCTTCTTCGTTGTTGCGGCAATGTAGACCTTACCAAGCTTGCATCCTCTTCTATGTGCTTGAGGGAACTTCGATTAAAAAGTTGACACTACTTCTTGATTTACGTAGCATAATGTTGTTGTGATTGTTCGATACTCTTTCCTACTATTTCCTTTATCACATTTTCTATCTCGTGGCTTTCTTGGCTATTTATGGAGGTGGAAACACCAAAGCGGGGGTTTGATTGAGGAAAACCCCTATACAACCCCGACATTTTTCCTCTCTTGGTCATGTGTAGGTGTATGTGCATGTGGAGCTTGCTGACGAACTGGACTCTCTGTGAGTTGGACTTCGTCACCTTTGCTTTAGTTGTCTTCTTTATCATCTTCATAGTTATTTCTTATATTTTTTTATTTATCATTCTATTTATTACATTAGAATTCATTAGCTAGACCATTAGTAGGTTTCTTAATATTTAGTACTTTACTTTTCACTTTATGTCTATATGGATGCTAGTGCCCTAAAGAGATGCCAGTGTGCCATGTTGCCATCCCTGACCTGCACTGCTATCCTCCGGCAAAGAGTTGTTTGAGGTACGGTTTGGATTCCACAAACTGACTCATTTAGCCCCATCCAAGCATTCAAATCAGTAGAGTGACAAAAGCACTTGAGAGTGCTCTTCATTCTCTATCCTTGACCTAAAACACCCGCTTAGCTTGAGGTAAGATAGGGAAACCCTCCACTCTCGGCTCTTCGTGACCTGGAGCCTTGGTGTGGTTGGTCCCCCTACCTTACATTTTGGTGAACTCGATGTGAATCAACATCTATCTATTCCTTCGTGTCGAAATTGTTTCTTTTGCACACAATAGATGAACTAGACTTGGGTGTTGTGAAAGATTATGAGCATCACAACTCAGTCTACAACTTCTAGGTATGTTGTTAGGAGAATTCTATGACACTTACAAATGGAAAAGACAAAGGTCACTTCTAGCTTTACTACTGGTTTTTCCACAGGTTTTATAGATGAGATGGGCTTCATTGATGAGACCACCTCGTGTACCCATTCCTTCAACATCCCCTAAAACTTTGTCTGTAGATGAGGATGATGATGTTCATATTCCTGCATAAAATCTTTTGGCATTAGATAAGAGGTTGTTGGATGTCATGAATCATTTAGAGAAAGCACCGAATATGGCGAGAGCTGCTAGACTTGCTAGCGAGATGAGATACATCTTAGGTAAGGATCAGACATGTATAGAGTTCTTACGCGGCCTCACTGATCTAACCAAAGCATACATCCGTTTGTACAACACTAGATTGGGTACTACCCAAGGCGAGGTGCTCGATGCCTATACAAAAACAAATAGGTGTTCTGATGCCTACCACATCTATATGCATGGTTGAAACATGCCCCTCGATTAGTATAGATCCTCTGCTTCTCAAAAGCCTAACACTGTCAAGGCAAGTAAGATACCTCTTGGCTTCAGTTTCACCCCTCATATTGCCCTTGGAAGTGGGGGATCTAGTAGAATGAGTGGTGGCAGCTTTGGTAGTGGAGGTGGTGTTGGTGGAGGTGGATTTGGTGGAGGTCATGGTGGTGGCTTCGATAGTGGAGGTGGATCTGGTGGAGGTCATGGTGGTGGCTTCGATAGTGGAGGTGGATTCGACAGAGGTCCTACTGGTGGTGGTCACAATGGTGGCTCTGGAGGTGCATCTGGAGGTGGTTCTAGGGGAGGTTCCACTGGGCCTTTGTCATCCTCTAATCCCTTTCTGAATGCTCTTCTTCAAAACATGGGTCAGATGCAAAACCAGTTGGTGAGCCTTTCTCAAGCCTCCGCCCAACCTATTTTCCAACCTTTCTTTTGACATAGTCCATTGTTGGTAATGATTTTGAGTACTCCCTTCCCACAGGGAATGGAGATTCCTAAGTTCAAAAATTATGGTGGTAAAGGGGATTCACAAACGCATGTGTCAGCTTTCAATGCCATGTGTATGGATTTATTTCATCACAATTCTCTAATGGAAAAATTGTTTCCTCGATCTCTCAAGGACACAACACTTGAGTGGTACTATTCCTTGCCTGATAACTTGATATTTTCATTTGATCAACTTGTCAATCAATTTCTCCATTAATTCTAGGCTAACATTGAACTGAAGATGACCTTCTTGGATCTCATATGATGTAATCGGGGAGAAAATGAGAAGATAACTGACTTCATAGCGCAATACCAAGTGCTCTTTTCACAAATTTCATACTTGCTGCCCGACTCAGATGTGCAAAAGGTATTCATAGGTAACCTGCAGCGAGCTTGGTAGGAGAAATTCACCTTAATGAAATACCCTTCTTTCGCACATATGTGTGCCACATTGTGAGAGTATCAACAAACGGTGGTTCAATTTGGGGGATCCCCCACGTGCTCCCATTCCAAAGGAAAATCTATTGTGTCCATTTTAGGAAAAGGAAAAG
Organism: Sequoiadendron giganteum; assembly: GCA_007115665.2. Classification (NCBI taxonomy): domain Eukaryota; kingdom Viridiplantae; phylum Streptophyta; class Pinopsida; order Cupressales; family Cupressaceae; genus Sequoiadendron; species Sequoiadendron giganteum. Next base: position 26,814,453 of record CM021107.1, on the reverse strand, counting down.
TTGTTATGAATGTAGTTACTACAACTAATGATCATGACCTTAGATGCAACATAAAGTTTATGAGGTTAGCTGAATCTTATTCTTCTATTTTACAAAAGTTATTGAAGGATAAGATCATAACCTTGGAAAACCACCAACCTTTGAAAGAGCCTTATCTTGATTGGTATGATGGGAATGATTTTTTTCAGTACCATTGTGTCAGCGAGAATGATAGTGAGTGTTGCATGCACCTACGTCATGAGATACATGATTGCATTGACGACAGTACCATCTGTCTTGATGGGAAGAAGCAAAACACAAATGTTGGTAGCAAAGGACAATAGCGAGTTGTAAATTTACATGGACCCATTTATGTCCCACTCTGTGAACTTGATTATTGACCCCTTTGATGCTTCTTTGAAGCCTTCAATATATGTTAATATGGTTTTGGTTACTCCCCTCCCACAACCTACAACAATAAGCCTTCTCCTTTATGCATTCTTGCTTGCCTCGATGGAAACATTGTGATAGGAGTCCTAGTTGACCCCGTGAGCTGAGTAAATGTTATTACAAAAGAGACATTATGGCTAAATTCAATACAGAGGGTGGAATATGAGAAAATTAAATCTATCATAGGTATGCACGATGATATCTCTCTTAAGCCATATGGCTCTATAACTCTTTCTGTCCTAGTTGGACCTAGAGTTGTGGATACAAATTTTAATGTCATTTTGAAATCTGATTTGTTCAGGGTGAAGTTGGGTATCTTGTGGTTAGCTTCCATGAAAAAAATTACTTCCAACATCCATAAATGTTTAAAGTTCTCCCATGAAGGTGTCGTGAATGTTGTGCATGACACTGGATATTAGCCTTTGGTATCCCATGGGGGTTATTCCTTGGATCATTTTTGGCTCGCCCCGGTAGGTCCACTCCCTCCTAGAACATACTCGCTTTACCAAAATTATGTGAAGTATAAAACCGAGGGCAAAGGAAAACCAAATGTGACTCACTCGATAGTGAAACGACAAGCTGCCCCTTCCTCTTGGAAGGGAAACTAGAAGCCTGTCCATGATTAGGGCACCACCCCTTCCTTCTTGAATAGGAGATTTCGGTAACTACTCCTGGTTTTCACAAAAGAAGTCTGATGGTACCTACTTGGTGTAAAGCTAAGATTTGGGTATCTGACCTTCCTATCTTACCTAGGGGTCCTCAAACCACTTTGTATGGTAAGGGGAAGGGTCCCCGCGAGGAATCCTCTATGTGTCAGCCTCCATGATCTCCTATTGCTCGTGCTCCCAAGCCGGTGAATGGAAAAATTCCCACCACTGAGGTGTTAGAGCCTGCTCCTCTTGTTGTTGCTCTAACCTCTTCTCAACCTCTCCCTTCTGTACCTATCCAGGAGTCCCTCCCTCTGCTAGAAACAACCGTGATGCACATTCTAATGGTCAAATATGATTCTTCTATTCCATCTTAGCTTCTGGCCTCTAGCTCTTGGAGTTGCAGGAATTGCCTTGCGTGTGAGTGCAAGTGTCGCTGAAAGGCTCTAGTCGCTAAGCAAGCTGCTTTGTAGAGGAAGGGAGAGGATTTAGTAATTTTTGCTTCATCACCTTCTACCGTATCCTCCTCTCCCATCCCCTCTACTTCAGTTCCATCAACCTCAGTGATTCTTTCGGCTCTTGTTGCGAGCGTAAACAAACCTAACCTGAAGAGGGTGTAGGTGTTTATTGCTCCTTTGATTGTGTCACCCTCCTGATGTCCCTCTCGAACATCCCACCATTTTCAAAGCTCATGGACATGCCAAATACCTCGGTGGTGTCCACCATAGTTTTCTCCTCCTCCTCCTCCATGCCTTTTGCTTCATCCATGGGGATATTGCACCCTCCGATGAAGCAGAAGATGGAGGATGGCCCTACTAGCAATGGGGGTCAAAAGAGGGGTCCACCTTCTTCAGAGGGTGGTTCTACATTAGCATGTGTCATCCTAGTGTCAGAGGAGTTTTTGACGTCCCTTGAGTTTTTCACTGCTCCCGAGTCCCTTGATGAGCCTAGCAGTGAATCTTGGGCATCACCTCCCTCGCCCGTTGAGTTAACACATGGCACTCAGGTGAAGTGCATGTTTAATTATTTGGATGAGGTCCCAACCCTTTTAGCGATCTTTGTGAAGTCGCTGACTTTCACCCCAAAAGAACTAAGCGAAGAAGACCTCAAGGGGTCTCCTTCATTGACTCTTTTCGTGGGGGGGTCGGAGGGTTCTCCCCTTGATATTCCACCCTTGTAGGCTTGTCCGCCTTCCCCTTACAATTATCTAGATTAGGAGGTCGATGACCTCTTGGTTGATGAGTGCTAGGGGGTTGCCTCTTCTTTATTTGTAGTGTAGAGTGTGTGTGTGTGTGTGTGTGTGTGTGTTTGTGCTTCCCCGTGCTTGCATTATGTGTTCTTGGATGACCCTTGTCACCTCGTAGGTGCTTGGATACAAGAGTTTTTTTTATGTTGTAAAACTTCCTCTATTTGTCACATCATTCTTCCTCTGTTATGTGTATTGATTTTCGACAATTGGGGATGATGCAAACTGTTGGGGGCATTTAGGCTTCCCTTCCATGTTGAACCAATTTTTTATTTTTACTTTGTCTTCTCCTGCATTCTTCATGTGGTGTGATATAGTAGGGGGTTGATGACAGTTCATTAATATACTATTATACTTATATATTAATGAGCAGCTCTGACCTCGAAATATCAGACTTCCCTTGTCTCTTGTTCGTAATAAATTATTTTTCTGACTTATTTGTTTGCTCTTTTATCTTTTGTGCTTGTTTCGTGATGTTGTGGTGCTCATGTGTTGTCCCTCACATGCACGACAATATTACCATGGTTACATCTCTCTATCTTTCATGGGCCACAACATCACTTTTTCATTCTTTCTTTTCTCTCCTTAGGATGTCATGTGCCTCTACGTTCAACACACACCATCCTAAGGGGGGCTATCATGTCAACTTTGATTTTTAGAAAATGCATTTGGTGGCCAATGAATCTTTTCTTGAAAATTCTTTCAAAATATTTTTCAACAATCACATTCTCAACAAGGACCCCTAGCGAAACGTGTTTCCTTTATCATAGGTTTGCAAAGAAAGAATTTGAAAAAAAATAGTCCAAGGGAGAAAATTTTCCTACGGGAAATGCCTCAACTTTCCCCTCACAAGGGGGAATTTTATTCCTTTTGAATTCCTTGATGAAGTGAACATCTTTCAAAAGGATTCCTTGATGTTGAATTGATTTGAAAACAAATTCTTTTTCACTTTCAAACAATGTGTCCCTTGAGTGGAATCCTCTTCTTTTGAATGGTTCTCGAGGGACCCCTTTGAAATATCTTCCTTCAATTTTTTTGACTGTCTGTGTGACTATCTGCTTGTTTTCCTGTGTGGCTACTCTTTGTTTTCTAACATGTTTTACCTGTAGATTAACATGTTGCTTTGCAGGTGTGTGTGTGAAGCTGCTTTGCAGTCCGACTCTCCAGAGTCCCCTTACATTGGGCTTCTGGGAAGTGTATTTTTTGTAGGTTTGAGGGCCTATGAAGCACTTACATCTTGAGGGATTTATCTAGCATTGGTCTGCAGGCCTTTGGTGCACTTTGATCAACTCTGTAGTTTTGAGGATCTATGGATTCCTTTTTTTGAACCTCCTCAAGAGAGAGTACCAATGGAGTTATTTGTTTTTCCTATGCTTTTGAGCTTGCTAGATTATGGTCTTCTTCCTGAACGATTAAGGTATACTTTTTTAAACTCTTCGATCTACTTTATTGAACACTCATTAACACTTGTTCTCGCTAAAGTGGGGGAAAAAATGTATAGGACTGAATTGCACACATCTTGCAAATTCCCCTTTTACATCCCTCCACCTTACAAAATCAAAGCTGACTAAATAATTCCACATCACCTACTTTCTTTCCATCCGCTTGGCGCCTCTCTTTTGTGTTGGTGGGAGAATTTTTGTCAGGGACATGAGCACGATGCATGGATGTCTGTGCGACATTCTACTGTTCTTGACAGATTCCTACCTCTGGAATCCACAAGGACGTTACGTTTCCCATTGGGGATGAACCGTAATGCCTCTGTGTCGACCGATCGATGTCAAAATGGACCTTTCCCTCCCATTTTGATCTTCAATTGCTTATCTTTCTCATTCACTTCATCTCTTTTTGCAATTTAGACTCCATTCTACACCAGCTTGATCTTTTGAGCATTCCTTGAGCAATTCAATAGATCTTCTTCACGTCTTGCTGCACCTTTTTCCACCATTGGAGTTGCAACTTGGTGTCCTGAGGAACCGCTTCTTCATTGTTGTGGTAATGTAGACCTTACCAAGCTTGCATCCTCTTCTACATGCTTGAGGGAACTTCAATTGAAAAGGTCAATGCTTCTTGATTTACGTAGCATAATGTTGTTGTGATTGTTGGGTACTCTTTCCTACTATTTCCTTTATTGCATTTTCTATCCTGTGGCTTTCCTAGTTATCCGTGGAGGTGGAAACACCAAACAGGAGGTTTGACTGAGGCAAACCACTATACAACCCCAACATTTTTCCTCTCTTGGTTGTGTGTATGTGTACATGCGTGTGGAGCTTGCTAGCGAATTGGACTCTTAGTGAGTTGGACTTCATCACCTTTTCTTTAGTTGTCTTCTTTATCATCTTCATAGTCATTTCTTGTATTTATTATTTATCATTCTATAAATATTACGTTAAAATTCATTAGCTAGACCTTTAGTAGGTTTCTTGGTATTTGGTATTGTACTTTTCACTTTTTGGCCATACAAATGCCAACACCCCAGAGAGATGCCAGCGTACCGTGTTGTTTCCCTAACCCACATTGTTGTCCTTGGGCAGAGAGTTGTCTGAGGTATGGTTTAGATTCTAGAAACTGACTCATTTAGCCCCATCCAAGCATTTAGATTAGTAGAGTGACATAAGCACTTGAGAGTGCTCTTCATTCTCTATCCTTGACCTAAAAAACCCACTTAGCTTGAGGTAAGATAGGGAAGGTCTCCGCTCTTGGATCTCTATGACTTGGAGCTTTGGTGTGGTTGGTCCATGTACCTTACAGTATGAAGGGTCCATAAAAAGTGTCCCACCCATCATTTTTTTTATTAAGAGGGGTAAAGTTTTTTGACCCAGAGCTACGAATCGATGAGGTCACAAATCGGGGACCTCATTCCCACTATAAATTCTCCAATTACACCCCAATGGGGTTTGAACCTTGATGGAAAGAATAACATCACAACAAACTTAACCATTGCACCATGCCACTATTGGCAAATTGAGGGTAAGCAATCTCAATTGTTGACATGATAGAGAGCGACCCTATGAGGTTTGAACCTTGGTTGTTGGCACTATAGGAAAGAAGCTCCACCATTTCACCATAGGGTCTCCCCTAGTCCCACCCATCATTATCCTTGTTATCATTACCATATTTTTTTATCTTTAACATCTTGAACTTGAGAAATAGTAAGAGCTAGTTGAGGGAACTTGCCAATGTTTGGCTAGCTAGTAGTCCCACAACTAAAAGTTAGGGGAGAGGTAGATTGGTGGCTTGTGGGCTGAAACCATCCTTATTAAACATTATCTATTCTCATAGGAGGAAAAGAGGATTGAGAATGAACATATTTGTAACCATAAGTAGATTGGCTACATCCTTGATGACCCCCATGAGGTAGAGATCAATCTCAACTAGAGGTTGAAGTTGAAGGGACCTTGAAAAAACTATATGGGGTATTGTCTTAATGATCAAGTAGCACTTGGAGGTGAGAAAATTCAAGTGAAAACTTATTGGATTGCACTTGAATCTACATAAGCACATTAGAGTAAACCATAACTTTAGAATAAAATGAGAAATTTTGATCAATAAAATATCCTAAAAATAGTAGCATTTTCTATCTTTCTAAATGCTAAAAATGATTTCCACCCTAAAAGAATTCCAAGTCTAAGTATATATGAAGTTATTTTAGGTCAATCCCCTAACAAAACTATGCCAAGAAAAATGCACAAGTTGAAAAGGCTTGAAAAAGACATGAATCTAAGTCCAAGCAACTTGAGCTCTAGGAAAAAGCTAAAAATGATGCTTGAGAGATTCTTGATGACCATAAAAAGGGAATCGAGGATCTAGAATTCCCAAATGGTTTAACTTGGAACCAATGGGAATTCCATAGAAAATAATACACCAAGAAAATGAGCAAGCTTCAACTCAATAATGGCTGACCAAATGGTGTAGAATCTATGTTGCCAAACAGTTAATAGAGTTCACAAAAACCATCTCTAGTTTAAGATAGGCACCATAAGAAAATGAGGTGAAAGACAAGAGTAGCCTATATGAGGCTTGTAATTTCTAAATGAAGTGTTACTTGGATACCATTTCTAATATTTCCACCATAGTTTGTAAGAATGAACTCTAATTTTATGCAACATATTTGAAGGGATACCATTATTAATAGTTTCAAAAGTTTCATGATCCTAATTGGATAAAAAAACTTCACTTTAAAGTTTCTAGCTAGGTTTAAAAGTTTTTGTCACTTGGGAAAAGAGATCTAAAAGAGTCTTGATTCCCTTTTTGAAAACCTCAAAATATGGACCTAAGGGGTCTTAGCAAGAGGACAATTCTGGAAATGTAAAATAGAAGACCACTAGATTGATTATTGATTAATTGAGAGAGCATTGTAAAAGCTATAACTATTCCAAAGAAGCCAAGGCTTAATAGATTCCCAATCTCTCCAGATAATTTTCATGAAAAAATTCCCTTGGGTTTGAATGGCTCTTTCATAATAAGAAGGGTATGAAAGTCAATCCCCTTCCAAGATGGCCTCCTAGAAGGGACACTAGAAGAAATGCAATAATGAACCAAATTTTTTCTTGCCTCATGACCTTCTAAGGCTCAAATGATATATTTGGAACATAGAGCCAAACCTTGAAGTTGGGTGAAAATTAATCCAAGACCCCCATAATCATGCATTAGACAATAATACATCCAAGCCACCTAATGAAAGCCTCTATGATTTCTAGAGGAGGCCGAAAGAAAATATCTTAGGATATTTTTTAGATTTAGATAAGAATTTTTAGAAGGGACCCAACAAGAAGAATAATAAAAATGAGTGATTGATAGAATGTTAGAATAAATCTAGAATTTTTCTACCAAAGAAAGAGGTTTAGTAACTCAATATGCTAGCTTCTTCTCACTTTTAGATTAAACAACTTGTCAAAGAGTGGCTAGAGAAGCTTGAAAAGGAAAAGGAATACCTAGGAACCTAAATATTTATTTATGCCCATTTCATTTCTACCCATAAAACTTGAGCCAGAGAGGCTTAGGTATAAATGGTTGTCTATAACAACGAGTTTTGTACTATTGAATGCTAGAACCTAAGGCTTTGCAAAAAATACCCAAGCAATGAAGAGCTCTGTAAATATTATTTTCCTCTTCCAAAAGAGTGAGAAAATAATATAAAAAAATTAACCATTCACTAGTTGAATTGCAAAATTCGTTAAGGAGATACCTTTGACTAGTTTTTGAGAAATAGAATGAACTAAAAGACATCCAAAACCTTTTGCAACAAGCAAATAGAGAGCAAGGGCTAAAGGATATCCCTGGTGAATTGAATAAAAAAGGCTAATGGCATTGGATCGATGATCATTGATGGTGGTACATGTTAAAGAATAAGGAAAATATGTAGATTGATTGAATAAAATAAGGAATGAATCTTAAGTCTTGGAGCATGGTAAGGATAAAAGGCCATTTGATGTGATTGTAAGATTTAGAAAAGTTAATTTTGATGAAAATAATTTGTTTATGATGCCTAAGAAAACTCCATACCTTCATAAACCATTATAATACTATATAAATATATATATGGACTTAATAAAGTCAATTCATTTAGGATGCATAAACTAAGGTAGAAGATGACAGAATTATAGTGCAAGAGCCTTGTCTATGATATTGTATGAGACATTAAGTAGCATGATCATAATCTAATGAAAGATCCTTTGGGTCACCAAAATTAGGCATGAATTTGATATTTCATTTATTTTTATTTTTTTAAAAATAGAATGAAAGGCTTCAAGATAAACTTTATGAAGGTCCTCACCAACACAATCCCAAGGTCTTGTAAAATACAAAAGGAAAATCATCATTGCCATGTTATTTGTCATTGACCATAGTGTCCATCGATTCATGGAGTTCAATAATGGAGAGAAATTGATCAGAAGAACCTCACTAAGAAGAAGAGAGAGGATAAGGAAAAACATCGAGGCACTCTTTTAAAGCATCCTCATGCTCAAGAGAGTTCTCTTAAGCTTTGAAAAACTATTTATAAGCTAATTTTTTTTTAAAGGATATTAGAGGGCTCTCTAAGAATTTTATGGTCATTCCAAATTTATTTGATACCATAAAATGTTTTCTGAGCATGAAAATATTGAAAGAACTCTTTCAAATCTCTATCAACCACCTTCAACCGATACAAGTGAGTTTTAATCTAGGCATCTATAGCCAAATGATTATAAAGAAACTGTTAAATATGAGCGTATGAGTTGTATTTGACTACTGCTATTGTATGGTAGAAATTTGAGGTGGTGACCTCATATGCATTGTCAGCCTCCTACAATGATCTTAATAACTAAGCCTTTACAACTGTGATTCAAAGATTGGACATCTAATTTGATTAGCCATTTTAACCATCAGGAAGGTACATTTAAATTGTCAACCCAAGGATGTGAACTTGAAATGGGTCAGCACAATATGTGCACTAGGAACTTCAAAGTAGTCATCTTCATTCTACAACTCAGAAAGATTGAATACTGAAAGTAAATTGCATGGAAAGGAACAAATAAAATGTTGAACATCACTCAACAATTAAACTAAGCTGAACATGCATGAAAAAAATGAATATTTGAACAAAAAATAGGGAGCTACTTTGTTTTATTTGGTTGCAGGAACAGTCACAGAATGAAATTCTAGTGGCTATAGGAACATTCAGTGCCAGATTTTGAACTAAGTACTAAATAGAAAATAATAAGTAATCTAACTAAACTAAGGAACAAATTACTCATGAAGTGGGCACCCTTGGATGAGTATCCTCTAAAACTAATGTAAACTTGAATGCTCAACTCATAATTTCATCTTATTCATTCAAAAATGCAATTAAAAAAGAGTAGCATGTCTAGAAATGCTTGGTAAACTATCATATACAACATCAATAATCAGCAACTTGGTAACCTTCAAAATCTTGAACTCCTGAAGAAGAAGAATCTGAACCTTATTTATCCCACCCACTAAACAGGGGAGTCAACTCCCACTAACTGGGAGGACACCATTTAGGGAAAGCAGAGAAAAGAATGGAGGGTGGCTACACATGCAGGGAATCCAGTCAGACATGCAAGTCCCAACACATACTCAACATTGTAGTAATGCTCACAGCTGCTCAACATCGTGCAATATAAATATAAGGTGGTTACATGCAACTGACATGGGGAATCTCCACCATCGTCCTCTAGTTGACCTTCGAACACCTCCTCAGTAATGACCAGCTGGCGGCTGCATTCCTCAAATTAGTATCCTCAAGTGTGTCTACATGGCAATGTTAGTACGCATAATAATTGCACATCTATAACAACGTTAAAGAACATTCATCAACCACATGCAAAATCAATATAGATAGTCCACATAATAGCTAATGTCATTAAAACTGGCAGAAATGGAATTAAACCCAATGTCTATGGTTTGAGGGAAACATTACAGAGATACCAAAATTTAATTATCAAAGTCCATGTCAACTTCAGCAAATAAACTATGGATTCTACCCAAATTAAGACCAAAAGCTAGGCTCATCACTACCCCCAACTTAACATTTTGTTGGTCCTCCAGTAGAGGAAGAGTTATTTTTCTGCCTGATCAAAGCTCTGAAATTTGCAATTGATAGCTATCCAATATCAGTGTCTGTTGAGTGCGAGTCAAGGGTCCTAGTAGAATCCTCCCATTCTGTCAAGTCTTTTCCATATTTGTCTTTCTTTAGCAATGCCATAACGGTAGAATCTGAAATTTGAAATAGGCCATAAGAGGATAGGTGGCTGAAAATTCAAGGGAAGCCACTCTCAACCCTTTGCTCTCCCAAGCTAAATGTACCTTTCAATCCTCTTTATTGTTGCATGATAGTTCTGAATGGAATGAGGTTCAACTTGTTTCAGTTCATCAGTCAAAGTGTTCCATCTTTGTGATAGATATCCTTCATGGTGTCCTCTTTTGTTGTTGTATTTACCTCATATTCACTGTAAATTGCCTCAACCCAAGGCATAATTATGTTATCATAACCAGGCCTGAAAAGCATTCTATTCCAATCTCTGTAAATATCCTTGGGTTTTCTTGATTCTGCTATAATGGCCAAAGGGATATTGGATTCCATCTTCCTATAAGCATTATATTGCTCTCCCTAGCTAATCTCATTTTGCACCCAAGACATGAAGGCTCTTAGTTGGATATCTCCAACATACAACAATGGGTTCCAGTCTTGGTGTTGAGTTACAACAAAATTATGTAAATAAAACTCACATAAAAAATTCTTCATTTCTGGGGAGACAATCCTATAAGCATTGAAAAATTCAGTGGGGGTCTCAATTGAGGGATTCAAACCTGAGATGTGTTTTGACAACTAAAAAGAGAGATATTTTTGCTTCAAGTGTAGAGCATAAACTCTTGGAGGTGTTCTACATTCTAAAATATGTGGCACCAAGGTTGCAATGCTACCCACCCTCTCTTTTAGAGAGGCAATCTCCTCATTCTTTTCTTCAATAATTTCATCCCTCTCTTCATTTTCCTTTTTCAATCTTTGCTTCTCCTTTTTCCATTCTTCCGCTCACCTTTGTATCTCTTTCCATAAATTTAAAACTGTTGTATGCACTAAAAAATTAGGAGAATTATGAATTCCTACCAGGGTTTTTGTTGATGGTTGCACCCCATATAACACTATTTGCATAGATTTAGGCTGTCTTACTAGCTCAGGCTGGGGAGGTACAATTTCTTCTCCCACATATTGTTGCATGACCTCTTCTTCTTGTTCCTGTAGTTGCTGTAGGAACTTTAGATTTTCCACATGTTCTTGAATTTCAACTTCCTCAGTAATGGCAACAAGATCCACCAGGGTCTTTTTTGCTGCCTCTTCAAATACATATTTTTCTTTGACATTTTCTTGCCCCATTGTGCTCTCATGTGATCTCCTTCCACACTTAGGGTTTTTCTACAAAGGCATATGAATCGCTGGTTTTGATTTCTTATGAGGGATCTCACATTTTCCTTTGGTTGCAGGATGAATAGTGTCAGCCTTTCTCTTCTTAGGACTCAATACCTCTTTTTCCACAAGCTATGTTTTGGATTTTCCTTTTCTTGCCTCTGCATTCTTCTTCTGTGCCCTAGTTCTTACAAGGGTTTCAAGTGGAATATCATCATCAAAGTCCGATGAAGAATTTTCTTTTCTAGAATGCCCTATTTTAGAGGAACAAATGTCTATGGCCCCTTTTTCTACAGGAGAATTCATACTAGAGCTAACACTAGAGGTTGAAGCACTATGGGTGGCTTCAATCGTGCTTAATCTCCTCCTAGATCTACGTGTCTGAGGTAAACCCCTAGGTTGTAGTTGCTCAGGTCTAAATTGATTAACATTTACAAATTTCTCCTAGGTCATCTCGGGTGCTACATCATGCAAAGATTTTTCAACCAATAATTTAATGAGGCAATGGTGTGAGACAGAGTTGTCCCTACCTTTATGTGAATCAACCGCCATGATGGAGAGAAGGTTGTATAAGACATTAGGCACATTCATCCTTCTTCTATGTGTCATGTGACTCAAAAGTTTGAAATACACTTAATGTAAATTTGACAATCGACCTTCACAAGTGAGGTACCTGATAATGTAGATGGTTTCCTGCTTCCATGGCTCAGGCAGAGAGTTTCTTTTGGCACCCTGCTTGTCTATGTTGATTGGAGGGTCACCATATATTGTGAATATGGCCCTTGCTGACCTGACATATCTAGAAACAGGGTAATGCTCATCATCAAAAGGTAACCTTGTAATTTTTGCAATTCTCTTCTCAGTTGCCACAACCTCTAGTCTTTTTATTGTAGCTTTTCCTTTTGAAAATGTCTAGGTAAACTCAAGTTCAATGCCTTCATCGAAACCGTCTAGCTTTAGGACGTAGTCCAACCAGCCATAGTTTCTAAATTCCGTCAGGCACTGTGCATCCTGCAATAAGGTATCATGAGTTGAAGGCTCATTTCGAATTAGTCCACCTCCCAATTTTTGTAATCACTGTCACTATGCAAAATTATTTTCTTGAAATTCCTGTCTGAGAACAAATTCCTTTCTGCAACACTTGTTAGTTGAAATTGTCTTGCACCAATGTCGACTGAATTTTCCTTCTTTGGTTTTTTTTACCTTTTGCAATTCGAGATTATGACAGGGTCAATAATGGCAAAGATGAGGTAATAAAAGGAGTTATGATGAAAAGGAATGTGTTAGAGCCCAAATTTTCCAATAAAATCCTAAGGGTTATTCTCATTTAAATCTCATTTTTTCATTAAAAATCTAAGGCATTTTGTTCACTTTCCTAACTTTTCCTTAAAAAATTCATTTTTCTTATTCATAACGTTTAAATACACTTTACCGCCATTTGAAAAGGCCATTGTTGACTTATATTTTTCATCGCATTCATATTCATTTCCTGGCATGGTTTTACCACCTTATTGCAGCCTCCCACAATGGGCTCGCGGTATGGCGGTAGCGGCTAACGGAGCGGGCATGAAACGGTCACCGCCACATTGCACGCGGTCAACTCATTGACCGCGGTATCGCAGTGGCGGTGAGATAACTGATGCATTAATAGTGAGGTAGCGGTCTGAAGGATTCATTGCGGTACCGTAGCAGACTAGAAGGATGCCTATGGTAAAGGGGTGGACTGTGACGGTTAGTAAAGATGTTACCGCTATACCGCTGATAGACTGAACAAACACTACGGTAAGGTGAGAGACAATGGAGGAAGCGACAAACCATAGTAGGAAATGCCAACTGCTATACCGCACATGGTTAACATAATGACTGCGGTGTCGCAGTGAAAGGTAGATAACGGTGAGATAACCGGTCAGTGCAGGCTTGATAGTTACTGTGCAACCATGGGGGGCTCCAAAGGTGACCACGATGATGCGGTGAACAACAAAGCGATGACGGAGCTAGTAGTTAATGTTGATATCACAATACTGCGGGATGAAGAAGTGAAAGTCGCGGTAGAGCGTTGGAAGAGAGAAAAGACTGTGATAGTCACACCGCGATACTGCGGCTGGTCAACATGTTGATCGCAGTAGAGTGGTAGGAATAAAGGCAGCATATAAAGTGAAAATGAAAACGCAGAACTATGTTTAAAACATTTAATTTTCCGATAAGGCAATCCAATTAAATGTTTAGGTTTTTGTTAATGGAATGTAAATGAATGTAATTGAAAATGAAGGGGCGCGACCCTTGAGATTTCATGATATAAATATTTTGTAAATTCTGTTGTAAGCAGGGGGGAACAGAGACATACATTTTTTGAGAAACAATAACAGAACTAGGATAAAAAAGATGATGAACAACCCTTCTTGAACGAAGTGTAGTGGAGTAAAGCAATTTTATACTGGTGCAATATTTTCTGAGTTTGGTTGTTGAGATGTTGTAATTTTGTATTTCCTATCTAGTTATCTCAAATTAAAAATTTTAAAATCATTAAAATCATGATATCTAGTATATTTTTGATTTCTCATAGTGCATTTTTCACTTTGTCTGGTTTTATTAATAGGTGTCTGCAAAGTCATAACTAAATTCCTTTTAGGCAAGCCACAATGGTTTTAGGATTTTGTTGGATGATTAAAGAAGAACCTGGTAGGAAAAAACTTAGGTGTAATTTATGCAAGCCATGAATTGGGTGAAATAATATGCTAGTCATAGAGTTTCATACTATAAATATGCCTAACAACTTGAATTAAGTCAGCGAGGGAAACACCTTGAATTCTTGTAATTTTTGACTCCATTGCCCAACAGATAGAAGGCACTGATCTGCCATATCCCAAAGATTAGAATTCATAACAAATAATATATTCAAATCTTTTCTTTTGTGTAATAGGTGTAGTTGTAGTCATTTTGACTATCCACTATTATTTGCAATTGTGGGTTGATTTCTTAGCAAGAAATTCAGTTCAAATCTGCATGTTTCATATAGGTTCACCTGCCTAGGTCTAGTAGAACATAAAGAGCAGAAGGTTCAATTGTGTAATTGGCCTTGTACATTGGCCAAAAGTGTTGTAAGAGCTTGGTAAACTCTTATGGTTAAAACCTACATTTTTGAGAACCAACAGTTTGGCGACTCTGCTGGGGAGTTACTCAAAAAAAGAAGTTTCTAGCCTTTCCATTTATAGAGTCAACAAAGTGTGACATTTTTTTTGGAGATTCCGCTGGGGAAAACCAAAGCAATCCATTTCATTTTCCTACTTTTGGAAAAGTAGGTGGCGACTCTGTTTTAATTTGATATATAATGCATGGATGTTGTGGAGCAGTAACATTTTGTCAAGATGGTAGAAGCAGAAAGTGGAATGCAGTCAATAAGAGAGTTGAATGAATTGAGACAACAAAGGCTGCAATTGGACCAATAGATGCTACAAGTGAACCAACAATTGCTGCAATTGGGAGTCAAAAGTGTTCCAGATATATCATCGAATGGGTCATCATGCAGTAAGAATGAAGACACAAATGTCAGGCGATCTTGGACACCACAAGTGCCACATGATGCAACTGAGAAGAATTTTGGAAACAAAGGTAATGTACTCTATTCAACAACAAAATACTTTTGATGAGTATATTCAAATTGAAGAGAGAGGCAAAAATCTTGTGGATGCCTTTTTTGACATAAGGAGATATAAGGGAGAAGATGTAAACTCTCTGTACAATAGGATGACAGAAATTTGTATGTAATTACCTCCTCATTTTAGGCCAACAAGACCCACATTTGTTGCACAAATTCTAAGAGCATCAAAGCTCGAATCAGTTTATTGGCTAGAATCATCAAAACAATGTGCCTTGGATGCAGTGAATAAACTTATTGATTCCATACTTGGGATGAGGTATGTGGATACCACCAACAGTGCTTCAAAAGCTGCAATAGAAAATGATATCATGTTGTCTGACAATGAAGATGTGGAGAGTTTCTCTTGCATAACATATTGTGAGTCAAATTGTGAAGATGAAATAGTGGATGTTGATCTTCAACAGGATGATTGTTGCAATTATTATGAAGATCAAGGAGAGGTTGGAGACATGGTTGAAGATATGGAAGCAGAGACTTGTTCACTCAGTAGTGAGCAAGTTTCAGATTTGTTAACTCTGGAATACCAGAAGTATGCACATAAAGATGATTTTAGAGTTTTTGTTCCAGCCTATATATGCTTTGACAACGAAGATACTATATGTAACAATTAATATGACTCCATGTGCATCTCTCAGATTGATGAAGAAATCATTGAAGCTGATCATGAATCTATTTGTGTCCAAGAAGAGGTATGTAACTTGAATGATTTTTGCCTACAAGAAAAAGATACTGGTTTGCATGTCATTGATGATGAGTGTCCAACATTTGTTGATTCAAGTATGTATGAGGATGACTGTATGGATCAGACGTATGTGTCAATGCCAACTGATGATATAAAAGAAATGGAAAGTGATTTGATTGTTTCAGAAAATATTGATGAGATAGAATTTTTTGGTTGCCATAAGGAGTATTTAGATTTTCAGGTCCTAGTACAGTTGCCAGATCATTCAACAATATATGATAATGAGCAGGCCTATGAATGTTTTTTTGGATGTGGATACATTTTGTATGTTGGAGAGGATAAATATTTTTCATATGATAATAGGAATGATAAAATGCAGAGGGGTAAAATGAGTATAATTCAAGTCGAACACAGTGATTTCCTGAAAGTTTTTAATGACAGTGCATATTGCAGGGCAGTTGGAATGGATAGCTTCAAGAGAAACCTGGTGAGCTTTAATCAAAACAAATTCTATGATAGAGGAAAGTGCAGGTTTCTTCTTTGGGGTGGCCTGGGGCCATCCTTTATGGTTTAATTTTTGAACCATGGCAGGTGTAGAGGATTAAGGATTGCCAGTGCATGGACAATTCTTAGCAATGCCTCTTTAATCATTCTTTTGTATGCACAGTAGTTTAGGATTTTCCATTTCCCTATTTTGCTCCATTTTTCATCTTTGCTCTGGTTCATTCCCTACATCTGCCATTGCCATCTTTTTTCAAATCTTTGCTTGGTCTACTCTCCCAGTAGAATTCTGGATTCTTGCAGTGATTTGCTAAACCACTCATCCCCAACAGGAGCCACTACTAGAACCCAAATTTTCCAATAAAATCCTAAGGGTTTTCTCATTGGAACCTCATTTTTTCATTAAAACTCTAAGGTTTTTTTTCACTTTCCTATCTTTTCCTTAAAAAATTCATTTTTCCTATTCATAATGTTTAAATACACTTTATTGCCATTTAAAAAGGCCATAGTTGACTTATATTTTTCATCACGGTCATATTCATTTCCTGGCATGGTTTTACCACCTTATCGCGGCCTCCCACAATGGGCTCGTGGTATGGCGGTAGCGGCTAACAGAGTGGGCATGAAACGGTCACCGCCACACTGCGTGCAGTCAACTCATTGACCGCTGTATCACGGTGGTGATGAGATAACCGATGCAGCAACGGCGAGGTAGAGGTCTGAAGGCTCCATCGTGGTATCGTAGCAGACTGGAAGGATGCCTGCTGTAAAGCGATGGACTGTGATGGTTAGTAAAGATGTTACCACTATATCGCTAACAAACTGAACGAACACTGCGGTAAGGCGGGAGATGATGGAGAAACTGGTGAAGCATAGTAGGAAATTTCAACCGCTATACTATATACGGTTAACATGATCGCGGTGGCGTGGTGACAGGTAGATAACGGTGAGATAACCGGTTAGTGTAGGCTTGACAGTTATTGTGCAATTGCGGGGGGCTCCAAAGGTGACCACGGTGATGCGGTGAACAACAAAGTGACGACGAAGCTAGCAGTTAATGTTGATACCGTGATACTGTGGGATGAAGAAGTGAAAGCCGTGGTAGAGTGGTGGAAGAGAGAAAAGACTGTGACAGTCACATCGCGATACCGTGGCTAGTCAACATGTTGACCGCGGTAGAGCGGTAGGAATAAAGGCAGGGTATAAAGTAAAAATGAAAACGCAGAACTATGTTTAAAACATTTAATTTGCCGATAAGGCAATCCAGTTAAATGTTTTAGTTTCTGTTAATGGAATGTAAATGGATGTAACTGAAAATGAAGGGGCGTGACCCTTGAGATTTCATGATATAAATATTTTGTAAATTCTGTTGTAAGCAGGGGGGAATAAAGAGAATTTTTTTTGAGAAACAATAACAGAACTGGGATATAAAGGATGATGAACAATCCTTCTTGAACGGAGTGTAATGGAGTAAAACAATTTTATACTAGTGCAATCTTTTCTGAGTTTGGTTGTTGAGATGTTGTAATTTGGTATTTCCTATCTGGTTATTTGCAATTAAAATTTTTAAAATCATGATATCTAGTATATTTGTGATTTCTCACAGTGCATTTTTCACTTTGTGTGGTTTTATTAATAGGTGTTTGCAAAGTCATAACTAAATTCCTTTTAAGCAAGCCACAGTGGTTTTAGGATTTTGTTGGATGATTAAAGAAGAACCTGGTAGGAAAACACTCAGGCGTAATTTATGCAAGCCATGAATTGGGTGAAATAATATGCTAATCATAGAGTTTCATACTATAAATATGCCTAATAACTTGAATTAATTCAAAGAGGGAAACACCTTGAACTCTTGTAATATTTGACTCCATTTCCTAATAGATAGAAGGCACTAATCTGCCATATCCTAGAGGATAGAATTAATAAAAATAAATATATTCAAATCTTTTCTTTTGTGTAATAGGTATAGTTGTAGTCATTTTGACTATCCACTATTATTTTCCATTGTGGGTAGATTGCTTAGCAAGAAATTCAGTTCAAATCTGCATGTTTCATATAGGTTCACCCGCCTAGGTCTAGCAAAACCTAAAGAGCAGAAGGTTCAATTGTGTAATTGGCCTTGTACGTTGGCCAAAAGTGTTCTAAGAGCTTGGAAAACTCTTATGGTTAAAACCTGCATTTTTGAGAACCAAGAGAATGGCGGTAGCAATTTAGTGTCACATCACATATACGAGCCGTCCCTCATTTCAAATTTTAAATCGGCCTAGCTAGATTTACTGACGTAGACAAAACATGAACTGGCATGTGGGCAATGTACCTGCATCTTTCCTTCCCCCCCAATCTAAATTTGGACATGTGTCCACACATGTGGGATGACAGTAGTTATTTGATAGGGGGTATGAAAATTATGTGAACATCCATACTAATCGTGCAATGATTAAATGAATGCACTAAAAAGGTAATTAAGAGAGCAATTAATGTGCATATACCTGAATTTGTGGAGGATACACTACAAAGATCATGGATAAATTATCGTTCACCTTTTTAGGAAATAAATTGAGCAATCAATAATGATGAAATGGGATGATGTGAGGTGGAATGAAGTGATGGAAGAGATAGAAAGGTGGTACAAATGGGCGGATGGGTGAAGAAATGGACTTCTAAAAAAGTAGAAGTCTTTCTTATGATAAGTAAATACCTTAATTAGCCAGAAGGAGGGACACTAGGTCCACCACCTTCGACTACAAGAAGCTCAGGTGTTATAGGTTGGTTGAATTGCTGCAGGAACTCTTCTTTGAAAGTTGGCTTGTGATACAATCTAAGACGATGACCATTGACTAGTAATTTGAATCTGATAGGATCAATGGTGGTGAGTTGAACAACTCCATTGGGAAAGACCTCAGAAAATTCATATGGTCCTAGCCACCTTGTCTGCAATTTTCCTACATTGTCTTGATATCGTGAGTCATAAAGCAATGCCTAGTCACCTGGCCGAAATTTCTTCTCTTTGATAAATTTGTCGTGCCATTTGATTCTTTGATTCTACACGACTTTAGTGTGGTGCAAAGTTGTCTTCCTCATCTTGTCTAAAGCACTCAGCTGCATGATTCTTTCTTTTTGTGCCTCAAATATATTCATCCCTAGGTCCACTGCAGTTCTAAGAGTTTTGTGTTTGAATTCAATAAGCATCATAGCTGTCTTCCCATACATTAGCTCAAATGGAGTGAAGCTTGTAGTAGTTTTTAAACTAGTTTTGTAGGCCCAAACTGCTTCTGATAATCTGTTTGCCCAATCCTTCCTGTGAATAGCTACTATTTTGGTTAGGATGGCTTCAGTCTATCTGTTGGTCACCTCAACTTGACCATTGGCCTAAGGGTGATAAGGAGTAGATTTCCTATGCCTTATGTTATATTCATTGGCTAGTGTTGTAACAAGTGTTGAGGTAAACTGAGCTCCTTGATCAATTACTATTTCTCTTGGCACTCCATATCGTGTGAAAATTTCTTCATAAAGAAATTCTGCAACTTTTTTGTCTCTTGCATGTTTCATGGCCTTGACTTCTACCCATTTAGTTACATAATCAGTGCATACCAAGATATAAGACTTACCATTTGATGGGGATCAATGGGTCCCACAAAATCCAATACCCACTTGTCAAAGGGAGTGACTACTACTTGGGGGTAGAGATGAATCTCATCTGATTTGGTTGGCTTGCCCATTCTTTGGCACCTATCATATTTCCTTGTATATCTTGCTGCATCATTGTGGAGTGTAGGCCAATAGAAACTTGTGTTCAAAATCTTCATTTTTTTTCTTTTGGCTGAAAAATGCACTCCACAGGGATCATCATGGCATTCATGCAGAATGTCATATGTTTCATCTTCCTTCACACATCTTCTCATAACATGATTTGGTCTAGTATAAAACAAGCATCCAACAATCCATGTAAAAGGGAAAGACTTTTTAATGAGCACTCTTCTCTCTTTTGGAGAGAAGTGAGGAGGAACTCTCCCTGTCACAAGGTAATTAGCAATGTCAGTATACTAAGGTGTGTGCAGAGTAATAGAAAATAAATGCTCATCAGTAAATGAATCATCTATGGCCTGATTGTCTTCTGATGTGGTCAGTCTAGAAAGAAAATCTGCAACAACATTGGCCTTCCCTAGCTTGTCTATAATGGTTATGTCAAACTCCTGCATTAGCAATAACCATCTGGCTAACCTTCCTGAGATTAGGGGTTTGTTCATGAGATATTTTGATGGCTACATGATCAGTGTGCACAAAGATTTGGTAGCTTGTTATGTAGTGCCTGAATTTGTTCAAGGCGTAGATTATTGCCAACATTTCTTTTTCTGTTATTGTATAATTGAATTCAACTCCTTGTAAATTTTTGCTGACAAAATAAATGGCATTTTCAATGGCTCCTTTTTATCCTAAGACTACTCCTATAGCATAATATGATGCATCAGTGTGGATGTGAAAATGAATTTCCCAGTTAGGTCCCTTAAGTACAAGAGCATGAGTCAAGGCTACCTTCAAGTCAGAAAAAGTTGAGGCTCAATCTTCTGTCCACTGAAATTCAACATCTTTGGTTAAGAGAGTATACAAGGGTGCTGCTATTTTACTAAAGTCTTTGATGAAACGCTTGTAATATCCTGCATGTCCCAAGAAACTCCTAACATCTTTTTTTTTTTACAGGTGTAGGCAGATTAGTAATTACCTCTTTTTTTGTAGGATCCACCTGAATTCCTTTGTGGGAAATGTGGTGGCAAAGAACTACACCTTCCCGCATAATCATGAAGCACTTCTCATTTTTCAAAGAGAATTTTTGGTCTTCACATCTTTGTAAGACTTTCCTGATATTCTCCAATGCTTCATCAAAATCAACACCATAGGTGGTAAATTCATCCATATATATTTCAATGCAGTCAAGAGAGATGTCTAAAAATATGTTGATGACTTCTCTCTGAAAGGTTGCAGGTGCGTTGCATAAACCAAAGGGAAGTACTGAATAGGCATATGTCCCCCATGGACATGTGAAGGTTGTTTTCTCCTGGTCCTTAGGTGCAATTTGAATTTGGTTGTAGCCACTAAATCCGTCAAGGAAAGAGAAGTACTGCTTTCTTGCAAGTGAGTCCAACACTTGATCAACAAAAGGCAAGGGAAAATGGTCTTTCTTAGTAGCAGCATTGAGTTCCCTGTAATCAATACAGACTCACCATTTTCCTCCTTTCTTGGGAACAATCACCAATGGGGACACCCACTGGCCGTCTAAGATAGGATAGATAAAGCCTGCATCTAGCAACTTTTGCAGTTCTATTTTGACAATCTCCCTTAATGTAGGGTTGATTCTTCTTTGTGGCTGCCTGACCTGTTGACAATCATCTTTGATATATATCCTATGAGTGCAAAGCTTGGGGTCTAGGCCTTTCATATCATGGTAATCCGATGCAAATGCATTTTGGTGGGCCTTCAACAAATTTATCAATGACAATTGTTGTTTTTCTCCCAATTTTCTTTTAATATTCAAATATTTTCCCTCGAACACTTGTACTTATGTAGTTAACTCTATCATAGTTTTTTCATTAATACATGGTACCTTAAGTTCATATGTGAGCATTGTGTGGAACATACCTGTGGCCGTAGGAAGTTTGTCTACAGGAAGAGTGGCTGCAGGAAGATCAGGTAGAGTAGACATAATTGTCTTCACATGATCAACAACACTAGATGCATGAGAGGATGAAACCTCCTCTATCTCACAGTGGTTCTTAAGTATATTAGATAGCACTTCATCATCATTTTGAAGCTACAGGAATGGGCTTCTACCTAACATCATAAGCCGTGTCATAGAGTTAGCTTCTTTGGCCTCTTCATCTACATACGTCCATACAAGATTATCCTAAGCATGGGATGGCTGAGCAGGAGGATAAAGAACAAGCTTTTTGGTGCTCCTACCATCAGAATTGGTCATGTCACCTGACTAACATCCAATATAAGCATCTGCTTTTGCTAACCATGACCTTCCAAGGATGATAGGATACCCACCTAGTGTAGCTTTAGAAGAAAGAATCATGAAGTCAGTTGGATACTCCCAAGAATCCAGAATCACCACAAGGTCCTCTACTATGCCATCAAACTTGGGTAAGTGCACCAATCTGTGACACAATTTTGGCTCTTAAGATGCCACTTTTTTTTTTTCTTCTGAAATTAGGAAAATCTGATTTGCACGAGAAAATGAAGATAGTTACGTTCAAAATTTCAAGATGTGGCAAGAACAAATGTTGAAGTGCTTCGAGTCTAGTTTCTAAGCTACTATTGTTTTTTGAAATTAATGAAGACTAAGGGTCTCAAAAAGTGGGGGGCCCAAAATAGGTCTTGTTTTTATCAAAAAAAATAGCATAGTGCCTGAGGGCTCCCCCCTTTTTGGTTAACATTTTTTTTAGAATTTCAAAATTCCCAATGGTGATAAATTAGCTAACACCATGTAGTTTATCCTCCTTCTTTCGGATAATTTTTTTAATGAATATATAATATTCTATGAATTTTGAAAGTGGACGCATCCTTAAAAGCTAAAATTTGAGCGTGCTCCCCTGCAATTTTTTTGCAAACTAATCAAAAATTGATTTTTTTTTCATCATGTGTAGAATGGAGTCTAGTTTCAAAAAACGTAATTTGTTTCACGTTCCGATGAAAGTATAAAATCTATCCTAAACCTAGCACATGTTGGTTTTTGACCAAAAACGAAGGCATTTACAATAGAAGCCATGGATCGAAACCTTAACTAAATCAAAATGAAAAAATAATTATATATTTAGATAGCTGAGATAGAGGTTAACGCTATCATGGTTTTTTTTTATAAACTTGCATTGAAAGATTTGCAAATGAGATGGGGAGCACAAACAAAAATATGAGAAAATTTAGCAAATTCTATTAATTAATACATCTAAAGCAGGCCTTTTGGCAAGCGCCAAATGACTTATCACTTCTAGCGTGTGCCAAATTTTGTGTGCGCCAAATGTGATGAGTCATTTGGCGAGCACCAAATGGCCTGCTTTGCACATAACTAGATTTTCGCTTTCTCTTTCAGGGAAACTATATACATGAAATAAACATTTAAGTATAAGTTGACATTTACATATGGACATTTACTTTCTTATACTTTAAGTTATATTTCATGTATATATAGGCAGGATGTTTGAAAGTGGTTTCAGATCTCTAAGAGTTATAAGGAAAATTTTAGTT
Source organism: Sequoiadendron giganteum (assembly GCA_007115665.2). NCBI lineage: Eukaryota > Viridiplantae > Streptophyta > Pinopsida > Cupressales > Cupressaceae > Sequoiadendron > Sequoiadendron giganteum. The sequence continues at coordinate 26,791,140 of CM021107.1, read as the reverse complement.
TTTGGAAGATCTTAAAAATTTCAGACTTAGTCAAATTTCAGTAATCAACATGTCAAATTTCAATAATTAGGAGGTCAAATTTTAGTACTCAGGAGGTCAAATTTCATCTTTCTCTCTCTATCTCACTCATTTTCATCTCTTATTCCCTAGACCTCTCTCTCTCTCACTATCTCCATCCCTTTATCTAACAATATCTTCCTTGAGCTCAAGAACTATGTCTCTACATGTCCATCTCTCTCTCCTTCCCTCTCCAATATCTATCTCCCTCCCTCCTTCCCTCACTACATTTTACTATCTCTCATCCCTCTCCTTTTATCTATATATCTCTCTCTCTACTCTCTATACCTACCTATGCCTCCCTCCCTCCCTCTCCTCTCTTTCTCTCTCTCTTTGCTTCCCTCACTCTCTCCTCCCCTCTCTACTCTCTATCTTGTCATTCTCTCTCTCCTTCCCTCTCTAGTTCTCTCTATCTCACTTCTCTCTCCTTCCCTCCCTCCCTCTCTAATTTTCTCTATCTCCCTCTCTCTCTCCTTCCCTTTCTACTTCTCTTCATCTCACCTCTCTTTCTCCCCCCTCTCTCTCCCTTTCTCTTCCTTTCACCCACTTTTTCTCTTTACTTCTCTCTATCTAACCTATCCCTCTATACATCTCTCTCTCTCCCCTTCCTTCCATCTCAATCTCTCCACCTTCCTCATCTCTCTAATTTTAAGCTCCATCACACATCTCTATCACCTATCTCACT
>CM021107.1:26710676-26790298 GCA_007115665.2 Sequoiadendron giganteum | reverse complement strand
TAAACCCTAAACCCTTAACCCTTAAACCCTAAACAATTAAACCCTCTACCCTTAACCCTCCCTCCCTCTGTCTCTCTCCCACTCCCTCCCTCTCTCTCTCTCCCCTCTCTCTCTCTCAAGTCTCCCTCTCTCAAGTCTCTCTCTCTCACTCACTCTCTCTATCTATCTCCCCTCCATCCTTAACCCTTAACCATTAAACCCTCTACCCTTTACCCTCTATCTATCTCCAATTCCCTCCCTCCCTCTCTCTCTCTCTCAAGTCTCTCCCTCCTAATTCCTCTCCCTCTTTTAGGTCTCTCTCTCACTCATTCACTCCTATCTCTCTCCCCTCTCCCCTCTCCCCTCTACCCTCTACCATTAACTCTTAACCCTCTACCCTCTATCGCTTTTCCACTCCCTCCCTCCCTCTCTCTCTCTCACTAAATACCTATTTCTCTCTCTCCTTTACCCTTAACTCTAAACCCTAAACCATTAGCCCTTAAACCCTTAAACCCTTAAGCACTCTACCATCTACTTCTCTTTATCTCCTCCCACCTCTATCTACCTAGAGCTCTCTTTGTTTTTTTCTCACCTCTCTCTCCATCCCTACCTCTCCCTCTATCTCTGCTTTCATATCTACTTCTCTCTACCTATTTGTCCCTCTACACCTATTTCTCTCTCCCTCTTTGCCTCCTCTCTCTCAATATCTCTACCTTCTTTCCCTCTCTACTTCTCTCTCTCTCTATCTATCTCAACTCTCTCTACCTACATATATATCATTCCCTCATCTCTCTCTCTCTATCTCCTACCCTCTCTCCCTCTCTCAAGTCTCTCTAGCTCTCTCCCCTCTACCCTTAACCCTTAAAACCATCTACCCTCTACCATAAACCCTCTACCCTCTATCTCTCTCCCACTCCCTCTCTCTCTTTCTCTCTCTCTATCTCACGTCTCTCCCTCCTACCCACTCTCCCTATCTCAAGTCTCTCTCACTCACTCACTCACTCACTCACTCCTATATCTCTCCGCTCTACCCTTAGCCCTCTACCCTTAACCCTTAGACCCTTAAACCCTCTACCCTCTATCTCTCTCTTGCTCGCTCCCTCTCTCTCCCTCCTATCCCCTCTCCATCTCTCAGGTCTCTCTCTCTCACTCACTCCATCTATCTCTCTCCCCTCTACCCTTAAAACCTAAACCATTAAACCTTTTACCCTCTACCCTTAACCCTAAACCCTAATCCCTTAACCCTTAAACCCTAAACCCTCTACCCTATACCCTTAACCCTCCCTCCCTCTATCTCTCTCTCTAGTTCAAATAATTCATTAAAAAACCTTAAGGTTTTCCCATTTAAATTTAATATTTTCCATCAAAATATTAAATTTTTATTCATTTATACCCTATACTTTCCTTTATTGTCGTTCAAACAGGCTAAAAAATGACTTATATCCTATACCACTGCCCTAAACCCTTTGAATTTTTCTCCCTACCGCTTTACCGTAGATAGCCTTCAAACAGTTTGTGGTTGTGTGGTAGAGGGTCAGCCTGGTGGTCATCAAAAAACCACCACTATACCATGCACAGTAAAATGTATACCCGCGGTAAACTTTGTATGCTACTGCGAAGTCCTTTTTATTTCTACCACCTTATCGCGGTCAAACTTATGTCTCCCCACGGTAACACGGTACCTTGACCTTGACTGCTTCGGTGTCATTTATCACCTTACCACACTACCACGGTTACCATTTTCATAGGTTGCGGTATAGCGGTAACCGCTTACCGACCGCTACATTGCCACTGCCAACCTGCTAATCGTTCACCATCTCCACTTCCACCGCAATCACCGTGGTCACTGGCTTGACCACCAGCGGTACCACAATGGCCCTTCACTTACTATTGCCTCGCCGATGACTCACCATCACCACACCATTGCGGTCTTTGTTTAGACCGCATGCAGTGGCACGGTAAACATTTTGTGCTTGATCGTTAGCCGCTACCCTCACCATCGCCGGTTGCTTCCCTGTTTACTGCGTTACCACGGGTATAGATTTTACTATGCACGGTATAGTGGTGGTTGTTTGATGACCGCCAGGCTGACCCTCTACTACACAACCACAGACTGTTTGAAGGCTATCTACGGTAAAGAATTAGGGAGAAAAATTTAAAGGGTTTAGGGCAGTGGTATAGGTTATAAGTCATTTTTTAGCCTTTTTGAATGGTAGTAAAGGAATTTGAATGATTTTGGATGGGAAAAATGAATTTTTATGGAAAATATAGGAAAATATTCAATTCAAATAGGTAAAAGACCTTAGGATTTTCATGAAATTTTGGGTTCTAATAGGGTTAAGGGTAGAGAGGGAGAGAGATAGAGGGAGTGAGTGAGAGAGAGAGGGAGAGGGGGTAGGAGGGAGAGTCTTGAGAGAGAGAGAGGGAGGGAGTGGGAGAGAGATAGAGGGTAGAGGGTTAAGGGTAGATGGTTAAGGGTTGAGGGTAGAGGGTTTAAGGGTTAAGGGTAGAGGGATAAGGGGAGAGGGGAGAGACATAGAAGGAGTGAGTGAGTGAGAGAGACTTGAGAGAGGGAGGTAATTGAGAGAGAGAGAGGGAGAGGGAGTGGGAGAGAGATAGAGGGTAGATGGTAGAAGGTTTTAAGTGTTTGGGGTTTAGGGTTAAGGGTAGAGAGAGAGAGTGGGAAAGAAGGTAGAGATATTGAGAGAGAGGAGGCAAGGAGGGAGAGAGAAATAGGTATAGAGGGACAAATAGGTAGAGAGAAGTAGATATGAAAGCAGAGATAGAGGGAGAGGTAGGGATGGAGAGAGAGGTGAGAAAAAACAAAGAGAGGTCTAGGTAGATAGAGGTGGGAGGAGATCAAGAGAAGTAGGAGAGAGGGAAGAAGAGGTAGGGAGGGAGAGATAAGTGAGATAGAGAGAGGAGGGAGGGAGGGATATTTAAGGAGAGAGAGGTGAGATAGAGAGAAAGAAAGTAAAGAGGGGAGGGGGAGAGAGAGAGGTGATAGAGATAAGTAGAGGCATAATGAGGAAGGTAGATAGATTGAGAGAGGGAAAGAGAGAGGGAGAGAAAAATAGGTATATAGGGGTAGGCTAGACAAAGAGATGTAGAGTAAATTTTGGTGGAAGAGAGAGAGGAGGGAGCGATAGGTAAAGATGGATAGTTGATATAGATAGAAGGAGAGAGATAGAAAGAGGGGGAGGGAGGGAGAGATAGAGAGAGTAGAGAGGGAGGAGAGAGATAGAGAGAGTAGAGAGGGAGGAGATAGATAGAGAGAGGTGATAGAGAGAGAATTAGAGAGGGAAAGAAGGTGGAGATATTGAGAGAGAGGAGGCAAGGAGGGAGAGAGAAATAGGTATAGAGGGAAAAATAGGTAGAGAGAAGTAGATATGAAAGGAGAGATATAGGGAGAGGAAGGGATGGAGAGAGAGGTGAGACAAAAATAGAGAGAGGTCTAGGTGGAGAGATGTGTGATGGAGCTGAAAATTAGAGAGATAAGGAGGAACGTGGAGAGATTGAGAGGGAAGGAGGCAGAGAGAGAAAGATGTATAAAGAGATAGGTTAGATAGCGAGAAGTAGAGAGAAAAGGAGGGTGAAAGGAAGAGAGATGGAGAGAGGGAGGGGGAGAAAGAGAGGTGAGACAGAGAGAAGTATAAATGGAAGGAGAGAGAGGGGGATATAGAGAAAATTAGAGAGGGAGGGAGGGAAGGAGAGAGAAGTGAGATAGAGAGAACTAGAGAGGGAATCTTAGGTCTCTCACTCACTCACTCACTCCCTCTCTCTCTCTCTCTCCCTCTATCTCTCTCCACTATACCCTTAACCTAAACCCTTAACCCTTAACCCTTAAACCCTAAACCCTTAAAAACTCTACCCTCTATCTCTCTCCAACTCTGTTCCCCTCTCTCTCTCTCTCAAGTATCTCCCTCCTACCCCCTCTCCCTCTCTCAAGTCTCTCTCTCTCACTCACTCCCTCTATCTATCTCCCCTCCATCCTTAACCCTTAACCATTAAACCCTCTACCCTTTACCCTCTATCTATCTCCAATTCCCTCCCTCCCTCTCTCTTTGTCTCTCAAGTCTGTCCCTCCTACTTCCTCTCCCTCTTTTAGGTCTCTCTCTCACTCATTCACTCCTTCTATCTCTCTCCCCTCTACCCTTAACCCTTTTCCCTCTACCCTCTACCATTAACTCTTAACCCTCTACCCTCTATCGCTTTTCCACTCCCTCCCTCTCTCTCTCTCACTAACTCCCTATATCTCTCTCTCCTTTACCCTTAACTCTAAACCCTAAACCATTAGCCCTTAAACCCTTAAGCACTCTACCCTCTACTTCTCTTTATCTCCTCCCACCTCTATCTACCTAGACCTCTCTTTTTTTTTCTCACCTCTCTCTCCATTCCTACCTATCCCTCTATCTTTTCTTTCATATCTACTTCTCTCTACCTATTTGTCCCTCTATACCTATTTCTCTCCCTCCTTGCCTCCTCTCTCTCAATATCTCTACCTTCTTTCTGTCTCTACGTCTCTCTCTCTCTCTACCCTTAACCCTAAACCCTTAAACCCTCTACCGTCGACCCTTAACCCTCTACCCTCTATCTCTCTCCCACTCCCTCCCTCTCTCTCTCAAGACTCTCCCTCCTACCCCCTCTCCCCCTCTCCATCTCTTAGGTCTCTCTTTCTCACACACTCACTCACTCCCTCTATCTCTCTCCCCTCTCCCCTCTCCCCTAAACCCTTAACCCTTAAACCCTAAACCATTAAAACCTCTACCCTCTACCCTTAACCCTTGCTCCCTCTGTCTCTCTCCCACTCCCTCCCTTTTTCTCTCCTTCAAGTCTCTCCATCCCACCCCCTCTCCCTTTCTTAGGTCTCTCTCTCACTCACTCAATCCATCTATCTCTCTCCCCTCTCCCTTAAACCCTATACCCTCAAACCAATACCCTAAACCATCAACCCTATAGGTCCTCAACCCTATACCTTCAATTCTCAACCATCTACTCTATACATTGGACCCTTAACCCTCATCTATCTTTGTCCCTCCCTCCTCTTCTCTCCTTATCTCTATCTCACCTCCCTCCATCTCTCCCTCCATACATCCCACCTTCTCTTCCCTAATACCTCAACCCTATACCCTCAACCCTTAAAACCTTAAACACTCAACCCTATACCCTAAACCCTCAACCCTCAACCCTTAAATCCTAAACCCTTAAACCCTTTACCCTCTACCCTCTACCCAATAACCTCAACCCTAATCCCTCAACACTTAAACCCTTAAACCCAATTAAACTATCTACCCTAATCCCTCTCTTAGGTATGTCACTCACTCACTCCCTCTATCTCTCTCCCATTCCCTCTCTCTCCCACTCCCTCTCTCTCACTCTCTCCCACTCTGTCTTTCTCCCTCTCTCTCTCCCTCTCTCAGATATCTCCCTCCCACTCTCTCTCTCCCTCTATCTCATGTATCTCCCCCCACCCCCTCCATCTCTCTCGAATCCCTCTATCTTGAGTACTCCCTCTCCCTCCCACCCCCTCTCTATCTCTCAAGTCTCTCTCTCTCTCACTCCTTTTATCTCTCCCATCCCTCTATCTCTCACTCCCTCTCTCTCCTAATCTCTTAGGTATCTCCTTCCCACCCCCTCTCTCCCACTTTGTTTCCCTCTCCTTCTCTCTCGGGTGTCTCCCTCCCACCCCCTCTCCCTCCCTCTCTCTCACTCTGTCTCTATCTCTATGGATTAGGGTTTAAGGGTTAAGGGTTGAGGGTTGAGGGATTAAGCCTCACTTATCTCACAATCCCTCTTGTCAGGCCTCACTTACCTCCCACCCTACTTTCTTAGGTCTCTCCTTCCCACCCCCTTTCTCCCACTTTGACTCCCTCTCCTTCTCTCAGGTGTTTCCCTCCCAGCCTCTCTCTCTTAGGTTTCTCCCTCCCACACCCTCTCCCTCCCCCTCTCTCTCTCTCTCCCACTCCCTCTCTCTCTCACTCCCTCTATCTCTCTCCCACTTTGTGTCTCTCCCTCTCTCTAAAGTCTCTCCTTTTCAGAGGAGCATATTTGGCACTCGCCAAATGTGTTTTACCTTGAAACGGTAAAAATAAGGGTTGACCCCATGATTCAGGCCCACATTCTCCTATGTTTGTCCGGTTCAGCACTTTATCTGAGTCAAAAACACCTTTTTTTCTGCAGTTGACTTCATATTGTACCAATCTATGCTTGATCCATCACCTTTTTACCAACAATCTGCATGGTAGACAACGTAGAAGAAGATATTTTGAAGTCTCTACATCATTTTATATTATCTGAGGTAATATATTCATTTTGGTAAATTGAAATGTTTGTATTTATTATATTTGTTTGTTTTTGACAATATAAACTAAATTTCCTTAATGATTTTATTAATCATAACAATTGGACTTAGAATTCAACATTGAATTAGATGGGATTTGCATAAAGAATTTCAATTTTTATGAGTTTGAAGAACAAAAAAAATACAAACATGACATTTACTTAACATAAATTTACTTATGAATTCTATTTGCATTGCTTATAGTAATCCATTTCCAGCATGGCTAGTGGAATTCACTTTATATCATTCTTTTTTCAACTCATTTGGAAAAATTTTATTTTCATCTAATTTGAAAAACCTCATTGCCAAGGAAATAGTGAATAATGATAAGATATCGCATCACAAACCCTTCTTTGAATCCATATTCTTCATGACTTTCTTGACAATCAAAAATTTGGTTTTGAGAAAAATAAACATAAGAGTCTCTAGTTTTCATTTAGGTGGCAACAATTTATACCCTAGGTTTGTGATTCTCATTGATTTGCTGTATTGAATGGTTTCCACCCCTCTCTACATCATTTTTTTTGTAAAATGCATTACTTAATTTTGTTCTATGTGTGTTTGTGCACATGTAGCATTCAAGAACATGCCGAGGAAACGACCAAATCCTCTAACACCAGAAGAACATGCAGTTAAAAATGAAAGGAGAAGAGAATCAAAAAATGTAGCTTGTGAAGCAAAGGAATTGCAACCCATACAACCACAAATTCCCGTGCAATCTAAGAGAGATGTCAAATTGGAAAAACAAAGGGAACGAATGAGGAAATTTCGTGGAAGGACAGGAATGGATACAAAAGTTGGGGGCACATCATCAACCATAGGTGAAGCTCAATGCATATCTGTAGTTGAAGACACATTGAAAAAAACATGTGGTTTTCTAGGTACATCGAAAATCACATCTCCAATTGAAGACATACCATCAAAAACATTGCGTTTTGAATGTACATCAAAAAACACATCTCTATTTGAAGGAACTCCACAAATGACATCTCAAGTTGGAGGTACAACATCGTTTACATGTAAATCTCAAGGTATGTCATCAATTGCACCTCCAATTGAAGGTACACGATCTATCCCCGATGTTGTTGAGCTTCCCAATATTGACACAAATTTACATTTGAGAACTCCTCCTAGAGTTTTGCATAGAAAACCTACATTTTTGATTGATATTGATTCCAATGTTTTGAAATGGATGCCTAATAAGATTCCAAAACGTAAATGTCAAAGATATGCAGAAAGGATATGGAGTTTTTTTTTGCGAAGCTAAGTGAGGGTGGAAGATGCCAACTATTTGTTCAAATGATGAGGCAAATCAAATTTAGGCCCACCATGAAGGATCTTGGGCTAAGAGTTTTGAATGAATCAAGTGAAAATTCCATTGTAAGGAACTTGATTAGTGCATACGAGAGCATGGGTTCCACCTCATGCATGAAGGATAGTTGTGCCACACGATGTGAGATGAAAACAACACTGTTAAGTAGTCAAACAAGGAACAAGGTGAACCTTACAAAGGAAAGTAAGTCTTTGAAAATAATTAGATCATCTCTAATGAGAGCCAAAGGAAGGCATGAAAGAGTGGAGGATCCAAATAGCAATGAGTTATGGGCATTTTCGGGTAGAGTGCCACAGAAAGACACAAGAATTGCTCAAGGCTTGAGATCTTTAATTGTGAATTATTGGGAGGATAACACAAGGACCTCTCCTAATCAAAGAGATGTTGTAAGAAGGAGAATTGGTAGTATAAATCATGAGCCACATCCAATGCATTATTTGGATACCACTCAAACCCAATTTTTTGCTGATTTTGTATAAAAGTTTCCTGAAATTAAAATATGTCAAAGGTATTTTGAAATGCTAAAGCCTTTTTATGTCAAAATTAGTCACACATGCACTATTTGTTGTTGTAGGGTTCATATTGAGTTTTCTAACCATTATGATGTTTATCAACGTATATGTGTAGATATGCATACTGACAATGTTTTGCAGGAATGTAACATAATGCCTCCACCTAAATTGTCAAGGAAATTGTTGTCTTCCATTTTATGTGAAAGAGAGGATGGTCAATTTTTTTACAAAAAATCATGTTTATATGGCACATGTGATCATTGTGGTGGCATGCAACATTTGGCAATTTTCCAACACATGACTAGTACACACACAATTGGAGACAAAATTGTGGAATTTGGCAAATATAAGACAATGGCATACAATCTAAAAGATGGGAAAGAGGCAAAGAAGTGTGAATTGGTCTGTGATAAGATTCCAGTGTATCAGTTTATGGGGATTTTTCGTGATTGGGTGGTTTATGATTATGCAACGCATACACACAGAGCACAATGGTTGGACCCATAGTTCAAGTTATGCAAGGACACATTTCCACTTCGAGTCATATCATTTCAGTTGTCGACTTCGCTAAGAACTATACACTACAACCACAGAACAAGGTGCAATCACAGTACTACAACTCCATGCAGGCTGCTATATTTGTACATATAGAATTCATTCATGCAAATGATAGTACAAAGGAAAATAGGCAAGTATTGAGGGAGTATCACTTTTACATCAATGATGATCACACACATTCTATAGAGTTTATTCAAGGTTGCTTTCATATGTTCTATGCCGATCTGGCTAGCAGGGGCATATCATTTAGTCAGCATATCATATGGTCAGATAATTGTACATCATAATTCGAGAACACCAGAATGTTTTACTGGTTGAGTAGGATGCATAGGATTAGTGGTGTTCAACATATGTGGAACTTCTCAGAGGTTAGACATGGAAAGGGGGAGTATGATGGAGCAGGTGCATGTATCAAAAGAGCCCTAGCATGAGAAGAGTTAAAGTACACAAACAGTGTAAAGTTGACAGATGCAAGATCAATTGTCCAATGGTGCAATGGTTCAATGGGTCCAGGTAGTGAAGGTAATTTTGTAGTTCATAGATTTTTTCATTTAGTAGATGATACTAACATTACAAAATATGAGGATTGTTGTACATTAACAGGATCAAGCGAGCTACACTCTTTTAGAAGCTCCAATGCAGGTACATGGACTATCCATACAAGGAAGATGGCATGCTTTTGTTATGCATGTACACTTCAATCATGGAATGATTTCGATTCAATAGAGTGGGTTGATGAATGGTCTATAAGAAGTCTAACCCCACTTGACACTTATCAGCTCCCGATGGCTCTACAAATCATGGAGATGCACTCATCCATTGACTTTGATCATGTATTGGACCTACTAGAACCAGGTAATATATCTTACTTACAAGTTTTTATGTTGCTCCGTAAATAAATCTAACAAGATGAACATATCAATGCAGGGCACGTTTATGCGATGATTGCAGATGAAGACAATTAAGAGGGTACAAATTATTACCTATGTCATTGTATCGAGGCCAAAAATAAATTGGAGTCCCCAGTTATAGATAGAGAAAAAATAGAATATCCTACAGGTTCAGTGGTTGTTACTGGAACATGGCTTCAAAGGTATCCAGTTGAAAATTTTGCAGTTTGGTTGTTTGAGGACTTCGACACACATCAAAAAATTCTTCACTATTCAAACCTTGTCATCGCCACCAACGTTCATTTGATTAAATATAAGGGTAGACCTGCGAACAAGAACTTGTGGAAAGTGCGTGTCTGACCACGAGGCAATACTCGACACAATAAAGACTAGAGCAAACCTAGATGGTTCCCTGGATTGATTTGTAAGTATGCACATTGAATTTGTAAAGCCATGTTATTGATCACTCTTTTGGACCAACACCTTGCAATAAGGCTTTTTCATGATTACTGTTTGATGTCATATGCATTTATGACTATTATTGATCCTTTTCTGATAGTGACTGTAGGTAATACTGAAGTTTGTCAAAGTATATAAGAAAAGAACAACATCGACTGCTGGTACAAGTGTTCAGTGGTATGAGAAACATCGGTTGTTGGTGCATTTTCTGGTTGTCAATCTTCTCTTTCTTTTCCATCTCCTAGATTTATCGGATTCTTATATGCTACATGTTTTATGTTAAGCCTCTCAGTGATATATTTGCAATTTATATGTAGGGTCATCGAGAGATGATAAAGTAGCGAAGGGGCACATCACCATTGTAGGACCTTCAATCGACCTCCTTATCTAGCATGCATGAAGGTGATAGTAGGTCTCATCAGCTGTATGATTGACTTTATTTAGTTATTGCTCTTTTAATGATTTTTATGTGAGTCTATGTCTAAGATTAAGAGGCTTTTGCAGGTTTTTTGTGGACCGAATTCCTATGATACTACACAACCACAGAGAGGCTACTACCCATGTGTTTCATAGGGAGCAGGGGATGTACATGTTTTGAACCATTTTGGAATGCAAATAGTTGGTCCAGTTGATGTGGAATGGAAAAACAAAACTGGGCAGCAACTCCTTTTGTCCTTTTCTCAAGTACAATATATTTCATGATTTGTGTTGGAAATGGGAGGATTATTTCCCTACATGTATTGCTACAAGTATTGACAAATGGGAAGATTTTCAAGATGTTATTCCATCACTATTGTAATATTTGTCATTGACTTACTATATTTTTTGAAGACTCCACATTCATAAGGACCTATTGCTGCATACACAACCATAGCTCTTGGAGTCTTGAGACACTGACTGACATAGACTTGACAGTCATAGGACATTGACTGTTGTGTGTGAATTTGATTGTCAAGCACTTTATAATCATACACTCACTGTACTTAACAACTGATCACTACTCATTTCTAATCTGTACTTTTCATTTGCACATTGCCATGTATAGTGACCCTTCACAGTTCCCTTGTGTTCATACATTCATGATGCTTGTCTTAATGAATAATCTTCCTTTAAATATATTGTCCTTTGATGAAATGATGACTGTCTTCATACCTCACTTCCCTTGACACTGTCAATTGACTATACATTTGTTTGTTTCCTATCCAATTCCAGCTCTCCTAAATTGGATCTTTTCAATACCCTCATAATAAGGAAGTGACCAACCTCAAAGAAAGGATATTGAAAAAGGGCATCATCTTCATTACGACTTATAGAAACTACATCATTTACTGTTGCACCCTCCTTGCTAAATGATGACCATGGTTTATTAATCCTTGGCTCTAGTTTTATTCCTTGAAAGTGAAGAAGACTAGCAAGAAACACCAGATTATCTAGCCCAAAATCCACAAAAGAAAATATTATATTCATCTAAAGACTATCTAACCTCATTCACAAAACCTTCTGATGGAATTTCAAATACCCTAACCAACTGTTAGCAATGATCTTCCTTGAAATCCTGAATGGTCCCTCTATCTGAACATCTAGGGTTTCTTCAATCTGTGTTATCTCTTGATGATTTGATATGTTGCTGCTATCTTTTTCCAATTAACTATCATATGCCATCACTTCATTCTTGTGAGAACTGACATTAACTTCTTTGTAGTCTTCCATTTGAAAGCTTGTAGAACATTTGACTGCCATAAAAGCTCAAATAACTAGTAGAAGAGACCTAAAAGGTAACAAAACCCTAATGTCTCAACTCAGTCTTTATTAAATTCAATCATAACAAAACAACCTACTCATGCATGTGAATTTGACTCATTTAAGGCATTAGAGACTAACCTCTTACAAATTTTAAAATAAAAGGTTGTTTTGACCCTAAAGGATTGAACATAGACTAACAATTGTAATTGTTTGGATCTACCAATTCATCCCCCCTCTCAGTTGGTTGTGTGCCCTTCACCCTTGGCCTTTCCATTATTATCATAACTTTGAACAAAAATATCAAAAACTACTCCAAGTGCCTAACAATGATATTGCCTCACATTCATCATCCTATATTGATCCATCCACTTTAGCCTCATCATCCACCTCGCATAAATCCTTTCCAAATATCAAGGTCCAAATACAAGACAAGACAAGGGTTGTAGAGACTATGGTCTTAAAGGGTATTTTTATGTAGGACAACTCACATCTTCTCCTAAGACATATAGAAAACCATAACACATAGAAAAAATCCTCTTCTATCATCAAATTTGAACCCATGGTTTTCTCCAAGTGGGGAGAGCCAAACAAAGAGGTTATAGAGGAAGACATCTCAAAATTGTTGTACCAATATGAGAAAGAAAAAGCAACCCTACCAATAGATCAATGTGGTAATGGTTTCCAAGTCATTAAGAACATGGGGGATTCACATGACATGGTAGCCTTGGTCTACATCAACAAGGAATAAGATAACCCATTTTTCTAGAGAAATGACAAAAATATCAAGGGCTTGGGTATGGTTCATTATACGTTACTCCTAACATCGAGAGTACCCCTAAAATCATATTGCTTAGGGTTGAAAAGGTAGGGGCAGTGTATGCCTCATAGGAATTGATGAAACCTAGGTCATCTCTAACATACCTTAGGGTATGACATTCAACAAAACAACTACTATGGTTCAACCGACTCGATCCCTGAAGGGTGCAAAGTGCAAAAGGGCAACAATATTTGACAGGGTATTACTCATAAACCGTGGCATTTAAAAAATCTCTATCTAAACCTATGAGATCATGTTGGACCCCTCTACAATAATCTCTCTCGGTTATTGCTATCTCGGAGGCATTTTCCTGTGGTGGCGAATTTTCATTCGGGGAAAGAGTTGTCTAATGCAAGTAGTTGAAAGTTGCAAAGTGGTGCAACTTTCGTTCTGTAGCTCGTGTGACCAAACAAACTATTCCAACGCGTTCGAGTGGGTACGTTTACAATAGGCATGGTCCTCTTTCGCACATAAACACACGGAATCGCTCCGAGCTACGTTCAACCAGATCGATCCCTTAAGGGTCCAAAGTGTAAAATGGCTACGAAATTCAGCATGCTATTACTCAGACACCATGATGCTTAGAAACTTCTTGTCTAATCCTACAAGATCATGTTGGGCCCATCTACAATAACCTCTCTTAGTTTTCGCTATCTCGGAGGCATTTTCCTGTGGTGGCGAATTTTCACTCGGGGAAAAAGTTGTCAAATGCAAGTAGTTGAAAGTTGCAAAGTGGTGCAACTTTCATTCTGCAGCTCGTGTGAGCAAATGAACTGCTCCAATGCATCCGAGTGGGTACGTTTACGCTAGGCATGGTCCTCTTTCGCACTCAAACACGCAAAATCGCTCCGAGCAACGTTCGACCGGATCGATCCCTTAAGCGTCTAAAGTGCAAAATGGTTGTGAACTTTAGCATGCTATTACTCAGACACCGTGATGCTTAGAAACTTCTTGTCTAATCCTATTAGATCATATTGGGCCCCTCTACAGTAACCTTTCTCGGTTTTCGCTATCTCGGAGGATTTTTCCTATGGTGGCGAAATTTCACTCAAGGAAAAAGTTGTCAAATGCAAGTAGTTGAAAGTTGCAAAGTGGTTTCCACCATGAAAGTAAGGAACTCAAGTACTGAATCTGAGAAATACTTAAAGGAATGGGATTGTGAGTGTATTTTAAGTTAGGGAAGAGGTATTTTGGGGTGTTTGGACCCTTGGAAGGATTGGGGGAGGTCTGGAGTTATTAGTTTCTTTAAAACCCTTGTTTTTTTGAAGGTTTAGGATGGTTTGTGAGTAGAGGAATAGAAAAAGTTCTTGGGGCTCTTAAAATGAGAGAATCTTGAGTTTGGTGAGAATCCCTAAGACTGTTTCAAGTCTCCCTGGATTGGAGGCGAGTTTGTGAGGGGGTTCCTTTGGACATTAGGCCTAATTGTGAAGCCTAGAGCGAGGGAGGTGTACTGAAAGTTCATGTTGGTACAAAAGAGTTACTATTGGTTTTGGAATATGTTGTGTAACCCTGAAAAGGGTATCTTAATCTACCTTTAAATGGTCACGTGTTTTGGAAAGGTTGGGAGAAATTAGGCTTGGACTGGGTTTTGAGTTTGGTGCAGGAGCACCTACACCACATCATCAATTTTTTTTATTTGAATACATCAATAGGGAAATGTTAGTGTCTTTAGGTTTATTTTGTCTAATAATCTTTGAGAGATCAAGCATAATGAAAATAAAGGGTGTTTTGTGTCTTAGAAGTCAATTAGAAATCATATAAGTTGTAAAATGATGACAAAGCGACTTTAACACAATAAATGTAATTAAGGGACCAACTAATCCCAAGGTTGGTTATGGGCATTGGGGAGAAGATGGCTGTTGGAAAATTCTTTAAAAAGCCTTACCAAGGCTCGAATGAGAGAGTGGAAGAATTTTTGTAACAATTTTACACAATAAATACCACAGTTTTGAGCAATTTTTCTAGAAAAATACTGTTTTCTTGATCTTTTTGAGTGTTGTACGGGCAAATACATGTTCTTAATTGTCTAATAATTTTATAGGATGTGTCTATATGTTTTCTAATTCATTTTTTTTTTTATTTGGTGTCTTAACTCTTTCTTTGTAGAGAGAACCAACACAAACAGTGATTGTCCCAGTGTTGCTGAATCAAGGGTTTGAGGGGAAATTTGTGATGTAACAATCAATCCACCTATTGTTTGGTACTGTATATTGGTGGATTGATTGAAAAAATGTTATAATAAGTGTTTCAACTCATTTTGGAATAAGGAGTCATAATTATATGGTGTTTTTGTGACTATTCTAAGACTGAACAAGGGTTTTCCAACATGGAAGTGAGGAACCAAAGAGAGGTTTATAAGAATTAATGCCTGTAAGAGTTATGTGAGGGTCTGATGAGTCTATGCAGAAGTATTTTGAGGTGTTTGGGGCTTTGGAAGTGTTGAGAGAGGTCTGGAGTTGTATGTTTCTTTAAAACCCTTGATTTTGTGAAGGTTTAGGAGGGTTTCTTGGGTTTTGTGAGTGAGAGGCTCTGTAGACGCAAACTAATGACAAAATTTGAGGTTTGGAACCATGACATAAGACTTTCCAAGGCATTTGGATAGATACCTAAAGTTGGAAGGGTGGTCCTTTTGGAAAAAAAAGGGCTAATTGTGAAGCCAAAATTGAAGTAGGTGTGCTGAAAGTCTATGTCGGTCCAAAAGAGAGACCACTGATTCTTTGGTATGTTGTGTAGCCCTGAAAAGGGTATCTCAATCCATCTTGTAATTGTCTAGTGTTTTGGAAAGGTTGGGAGAAATCTAGCTAAAATTGAGTTTTGAGTACTACAAGAATAACCAGTCACAAATGTGAGTTTTGGAAACCTTGATGAATCTGACTCAGGGATTGTTGTCCATTGATTCAATTGTCATTGTATGAATGTTGATGGTATTTGTAGGGCCTTGGTGGAGTCTTGTTGTTCATTTGCAAGGTTGAGGAGTTGAGACCCTTGAGGGTGGGTTGATGCCTATTAGGCTGAATCATTATGAAGAAGAGTTCTTGATTGAGAATAGACATTTCCATTGTTGTGAGTCTTCTCCACCTTGGCTCTGTATCAGAGTGCTACAAGGGTGGATTGTTGGGTAAGGTGTTGAATGAAGAGTTTGGTTTGATGGGGCTTTGAGGTTGTGTAGATTGCTAAAAATAGGTTGTATTAATCTTGTTAGGAGCCCCTTGAAAGCAGGTTGTCAAACTAATTGGGTTTGAGCCTCCTTGCCTCTGCATTGGTGAGGCACAAGTAATTGAAGCATTCCAAAGGATACAAACCACCACGAATGGAGCTTATTTATACAATACACTTTAGATGGGGCTTATTGAGCATTCGACAGTAATTAATTAAGCATTAGATGTAAACAAAATCCATGCCTACAACATTCAAGCATACAACTTACACGATACGCATGATAACATCATTCAAGAATGGTAGTAGCAAAATAAGAGTTTCTTTAATCAAAAATCTGAAAGGCTATACAATGATATATATTGATAAAAGTATATAAATATATCCAAAAAAACCATATAGGCTTAGTACAAAGGAGCCTTTTGGACATAAAATATCACGTATATATATCAATAGGACAAAACATTTGTTCCAAAATGCCACATAGGCATACAACAAACAACACTAATACATAGTCATTTCCCTCTAAGGGAAGGAAATAGATCTCATGCTGCCTTCGAAATTCGGCTGGATGGAGTGACTGTTGCTTGTCTTATCTTTTGAACATTCCCGCTACTCTTCCTCTCTTCACTCTGGACCTTTAACTGATACAATTAAAAGTAAAGATGTTAAAACATAGAATTTGAATTATGGAATGACATATAAAAAAATATAATCACTTACCACATACATATAGTCATCATGCACATTTAAAGCATCACCATGTCCATGATCTGGAGTGACAACCACCTATAGCAACCATGAAGATACAAATGAAACTACATAAAATTATCATGAAAATTTTCTATAATAGACCATAAAAGAGAAAATATAATGTCAAATCGACTAATCTATTCCATACCTCTCTTAATGGATCAGAATTGGCTATTGTTGCAGCAACTCCATGGTCCATCATGCCACCAACATCACCAGGGCTATCTCTTATCAATAGCTGCAAATGAAACAATATCTCAGGTATCATGTTGATATAGGAGAACATAATGTGACACGATCAAGGAATACTTGAATGCAATGTTTGTGTTTCTCATCAATTTTTTAGATTTGTATATACGCAAAATTATGAGAACTAGCTAACATAGATTTACAACCCTATTAATGAATAAAGGCTACCTGAGTGTACGTTGTTTGAGGGTATGAATCGCGAGGTGTGGAGGAAGAAGGTGCACCTGGAAACTGTTTGAAATCCGAAGCATGTTATGAGACAAACATTCAAATATAGAATTCAACTGTTCAAATGCAATAATGATATCTTTAATACTAGTTGCAACTGTGGATTCATCGTTGAGAATGTATAAGGGTCTATAGGAATAGAGAATCCCTCATGAACAGTGCGACCCTGAAATATATTTTGATAAACAACATTAAAATAACTTGCTAAATTTTACTTGAGTGTCAATGCTGAATGTATCATTCAGAATATCATCTATGAAAGCCATCACCTTTGCAACTGACGTAGGGTATGTAGTTGCATCATGAGCACCTTGATAATCATACGTGCAAACATCAACACAAGTGCCACAATGGTGGGGTAGAACTCGAGGCCTACAGGTCTCCTCCACACTATGCTCTACTAGAGGACTCGCACCCTATAAAATGGTCTGGGTGAGTTAGCCAATCAAATTCATCGTGTCCACCTCTACATTGTCCTTAACAATGGAAGGAACAATGACATACTCCACTATGGGTCTGCCCAAGACTCTTGGTTCCAACTATGGATTATGTCGTGCAACAGGTCTATCGTGTGTGGATCCCCCACCTCTACCCTGAAAGTCTAAGATGTCAAAATAGTTTGGCATTTTATTGAGGAAAAACTCGCAATAGAGTTTCCTCAAAAAGTATTGCGTTACCTCATGGTTATTGCATGGAGGTTGGTCAAATACCATCCACCACCGCTCCCAAAATTTGTTTCTAATTAAATCATGGTGGCACCAATGGATGGGGAACCTCCTGCATGCATGGGACAAAGGTTCATTGGTTTTTGGGTCTTTAAATAGGGCACACAACTCGGCTTTGCTAATTTTTAGTTTTTTGACATCTGCATATGAAAAACCATTAGCATAAAATTGCTTCATCTCATCTCTCTTAGTTGACCAAAAATTCATTTGCTCACTCATTTCTCCTACATGAGTTAAAATTGACTTCAATGATTCAACAATCTCTCTCCTATAAGGGTGGGTTTTAGCATGCTCGGTTAATCTTGTAATTAATTATTGAATGTCTCTTTTATTGTTTTCAATTTGATTTTGAATATTTTCTTGTGTTCCTTGAGGATGCCTATGAATTGATGGAGGGGTTTCGGGTTGTTCTTGTATAGGAGGCTCTTGATGAGGGGGTGATTGTGAATTCTCAATGTTTTGAGGTGGAGATTTATTCCTTGAGAATTAGAACAAGTTTAATTATAAAAGTCTATTTAAAGTTGCATTCCAAATCAAATTCGAAATAAATAGAATAAAAATACACACCTCCTTGCAATCTTCGACCTCTCCGACGTGTTGGTGACATTCTCATGGAAAATGGCAAGCTAAGGATGCAAAGAATGGAGGAGATTTGTCGAGCGCGAGTTGCAGACCTGAAATATTCCTTCTCAAGCCGTGGGTTGAAGACAAAATGAGGGTTCCAAACTCGACTTTTTCATTTTATGTCTAGAAAGACATTGCCTTATTTCAGGGTTTTTTTGATCATTTTTTCAATTTGGCACCTAATTTGTGTCATAGATTCGTGCACTTACCCACTTAACAATGGAGCTATCGACAAGCTGCAAGACAGTAAGAGTGGATCGCATACTCACAATGTTCAGTTGATGTAGGATGTCCTTAATCATCACATTTATTGTTGCACCATTGTCAATCAAAGCATTATTTATGTGTGTCCCATTGATAATAACTTCAACCACATGACTACTTGGATCATTGTACTTGGGGATAGTTAGTTTTCCAAGCATGATGTCAGCCAGCTATCCCACTACATGAACTGTAGTTGGGTCTTTCTTTTTCCTGCCCGGCTTCTTGAGGCATGCTTCTTTGATTGCTTTGCCATATATAGGGACATCTTTTATGGCCTGGAATAGGGGTATCTAGACACATATATGCTTCAGTTCATCTAGAATGTCAAAAGTGGTGTCCTTCTTGTCTTCCTTTTGTTTGGAAACTTCTAATCTCTGGGGAATGGTGTTTCTTGTGCCATTTGTTTGGCTTGAACTGGTTCATGATTTGTAGGTGCACTAGGCTGAATGGGAACATTAAAAGGTTCTTCTTCTTCCATAGGAAGATCAGTCATGATAGGTGTGGAAAGAGTTGGAAAAGTAGTTCCTGAATGAAAACTTATGTTACTTAAACTCACAACATATTCAAGAAATTGATTTGGATCAACAGAGTATACAGGTTGCTGTTTTGGTTTGTTATTTAGGTTAGGTGTGGGCTGAGCTGGTAACTGAGTGGGTTTAGGCACATTTGGGCTGGGATTGGGAGGGGGAGGCTTGATAGCAGGTTTCTGGGGTTGAGAAGGTGGATGGATATAACTGGTTGTCTAATTTGGCCCTTGCTTTCCACCTCTCCATTGGGATGCTTGTTGCCAGTTTCCTGGAGGTGATTTCCAAGGTCCTTGAAACTATTGCCAATTCCCCTGAGGTTGCTTGCATCGAGGTGAAACATTTTGATAATTTATCCAAGCATTTGGAGGGTTACCCCAAGACTATGGTGGATATCCTCCATAGTTGGATGGACATGGAAGCTTCCACTAGTTACCAGATGAATAGGAATTAAAATATGGCCTAGGAAAAGATAGTAGATCTGGTGGCATACCTTATCTTGGAGCCCATGGCCTTTTCTGTGCAACAAAGTAGAATTGATCTTCCTTAGTATGAATTGGTTTGAACTCAAGTGGAATCTACTTGCTGTCAATGTTAGCTACCATCTTGGATTTGCAGTCTTTCTTCTTTTTTTTGCAATGAGGGAAATATTCTATCAACATTGCCTCTACCTCCTCATGTTTTTTATTGGCTTGAAGTGTATCCAGCTGAGTAGATAGATTTTTTATGATATCTTGCTTGAAATCTGCCAGTAAATGAGTAATCTCCATCCTTGAAACTCCACTGGTGGATGACTTACCCATAGAGGATTGGTAAGCTCTCCCTTACTTAGAGGCTGCTCTAGAATAGTTTTGGCATATCTTCTTAATATCCTGCCAAGGAACTTGAGTGACATCTCCTCCTACCATCAGGTCCAAGGCATCAGTGCAGCTTTCATTAATTCCTCTCAAGAAAAGCAACTTCTGCGAGTCTTCATTTTGTGAATGGTGTGGAGATTTCTGCAAATAAAATAGAAACGTTGAAATGAAATCCTCCAGGATTTCATCTTCCTTTTGCTGCATTCTAAAAATGTCACCTCCTCTCATATCACTACCCCTGTAATACTCTTTGTATTTCTCAAGGAACTTAGTCTTCATGTCCTCCCATGTCTCCATAGTATCTCTGCTAAGGCCCATAAACCATCTTAATGCAACTTCTTTCAAAGTGATAGGAAATAGCTTAAGCCTACGGGCATCAGTGGTATAGTCATAACTTTTGCAGAGTATATCAAACTCAAACAAGAATGTATCAGGATCTTTTGTGACAAGACCATAGAATTTAGGAAGTACTGAAGAAGGGATATTTTTGAGGTTTTCTACTTCATTTTGTTGAGCAATGGGAAAAGAAAAAGTTGGTTGGTTCTGCCTATTAGGCCTATTTCCATTTGCATTAGCCATGCCTGCTTGATGAATTTCCAAAGTAAAGGGTTCTTCAACTGGATTTTGATCTTCAAGGGAAACTTCAGAATTGGTTAAGTCAGGAAATGTATCAGCAAAGGGGTGTGGCTCTTCTTCTTCTTCGTTTCTGGGCAGATTTGGAAGCTCTATTAGCTGAAATGCTTCTGGATTATTAGGAAGGAATCTACCATAAGCATCTCTTCTTCTTCTATGCATGCAGTATCACTCAACATTAGTCAACTCACACAAAGAATTATTGAAAGAATAGTGGATCATAAATTCTAAACACTAAGAGAAAACTCCAGAAAATACTATAGGAGAAAGAAAACTACCAATGGCTTCAAAGAACTCCCTAGTTTGACACCATCCCCGACAACAATGCCAGAAATTTAGGCCTCCTACAATGATCTTTATAACTAAGCCTTTACAGTCGTGATTCAGAGATTGGACATTTGATTTGAATAGCCATTTTAACCATCATGAAGGTACATTTAAATTGTCAACCCAAGGACGTGAACATGAAATGGATCAACACAGTATGTGCACTAGGAACTTCAAAGTAGTCATCTTCATTCTATAGCTAAGAAAGATTCAATACTAAAAGTAAATTGAATGCAAAGGAGCAAAGCAAATGTTGAACATCACTCAACAATTAAACTAAGCTAAACATGCATGACAGGAATGAAAATCTGAATAACAAACAAGGAGCTACTCTGTCTGCTTTGGCTATAGGAACAATCACATTATGGAATTCTAGTGGCAGTGCTAGATTCTGAACTAAGTACTAAACAAAAACTAATAAATAATCTAACTAAACTAAGGAACAAATTACTCACCAAGTGGGCCCCCTTGGATGAGTATCCTCTAAAACTAATGTAATATCAAATGCTCAACTCAGAACTTCATCTTATTCATTTGGAAATGCAATTACAAAAGAGTAGCATGTATGGAAATGATTAGTAAACTATCATATACAACATCAATAATTAGCAACTTGGTAACCTTCAAACTCTTGAACTCCCAAAGAAGGAGAATCTGAACCTTATTTATCCCACCCACTAAATAGGGCAGTCAACTCCCACTAACTGGAAGAATTCCATTTAGGGAAAGCAAAGAAAAGAATGGAGGGTGGCTACACATGTAAGGAATATGATCAGACATGCAAGTCCCAATGCATAATCAACATTGCAGTAATGCCCACGATTGCTCAACATCATGCGAGATCAATATAAGGCGGTTACATGCGGTTGACATGGGGAACCTCCGCCATCGTCCTCTAGTTGACCTTTGAATGCCTCCTCAGTATTGACCAACTAGCGGTTGTATTCCTCAAATTAGTATCCTCAAGTGTGTCTGCATGGTAATGTTAGTCCAAATAATAATTGCAAATCTATAACCACCTTAAAGAAAATTCATCAACCACATGCAAAATCAATGTAGATAGTCCACATAATATCTAATGTCATTAAAACAGACAGAAATGGAATTAAACCCAATGTCTATGGTTTGAGGGAAACATTATAGAAATACCAACATTTAATTGTCAAAGTCCATGTCAACTTCAACAAATAAACTATGGATTGTACCCAAATTAAAACCAAAAGCTAGGCTCATCATGCATGATGGTCGAACTTATTCAACTAGCATCCATAAATGCAAAGGAAGTGGGAGTTGCACTTGCTAGGTCTGTTGGTGTTTTTTCTATTTTAAAATATTTCTAAAGGATAGCCAACTCAAGTATGCTCAAGGAATTCAAGATCATGACCAATGAATAGGAGACACATTTTATAATTGTTATCCTCTACACTTTAGGCTCTGCAAAACCAAGGTGGGTAGCCCTTAACGATATTGGATATAGATATTCAGCTAGTGGTGCAACACAATGTCTAATAGATAAAATTCACACTAAATAGAAAGGGTTTTTATGGATACATTCATAAATGGTACACCCCTTGTTCTCTTTTCAACCCTAGCATGAAGTTGAAAAATAAAATAAACATAAAACTGAAGGATAAAATGATTGGTGAATTAAGATTTGTTCCATATAAATTGTTTATGCACTAAAATATATAAAGTGCCAATTTGTGAGGGATTTAAAGAATAATCAAGGGGGGTTATCATTGTGTTGTTACTTGTGAACTTTATATTTCTCTTACATTTTTTTTGATTCTAAGTTTACAATCAAAAGCATGAAAATTATATAATAAGTGTGATTATTTACCTTTGGGTTCTTATACATTAATCTATCTCCAAAGCTTCTATTCTATGTTGATGCCTTGAAAAATCCCAATGAATATTTTTGGGAAGGTTAAAGAACTATGAAGCCATGAGCTAGAAAATGACCTCCTAAGTATAAGTCCAAGATACTATAATATTATAGAGGATTATTTCACAAAAAGAAAATCACTTAGATTGCAACTCAAACAATGTGGGATTGAAAAGAAGCATGTATATTTCATCTCCTCCACCATCATAGGTGTTATATTAGAATTTAAAGGTGCTTCATTAGAGAATCTAAAGGTTCTTTCCAATAATAGATCACATGGAGTAGTTAAGCATCATCTTGTTTGGGGGCTATATAGTCTCTCTTCATTGTAATTTTTATTGTATCATCATCTTTTTTGGAGGGTATCTTTTTCCCATAGGGTTTTCTACCTTTCTCCACTTTATGGAAGATTTTCATTGTACATGGGCATCTCATCAGACCTAGTTGTCAAAACCCATCCATGTTTATGCCCACCTAAGTTGAGCTTAAAGAGGGATGTTAGAGTAGAATGATTATTTAATTGTTTTATTCTACTTTATACATTAAGACACCTTAGATCCAAATATATGTCATTTGGAGAGTTAGTTAGATATGTGGCACTTCTTATTTGCCACTTGGTGGAGCATTCTTGCCACCTTGAGTTGAGCACTCCTATAGTGACTCAAACTAGTCATCCTATATGTACAATCTTTCTCATTGAGAATATCATTCCATTATTTTACTTCTAATCATTCAACTCTTGTATCACATTATTGTTTTCAATCTCATAGATTGGGTTTGTGCTTGCTTAAGTTGCACGACTCATTGATATTAACATTCAAGCTAAGATCTTGGCAACACTAATATCTTTGCTTGAATGCTAGTATCAATAACATGGTATCAGAGATCTTGGTAACAATAATATTATGATTTATGCTATGGTTGCTAATAACTATCTACACATGTTATTTCCTACTGCAACCTCTTGTAATCTACCACACAAACTTTGATCCTCTTCTTATCTCTACTATTTGTGATATAAATATAATATTCCAAGTACCTAGGCACAAAATCTCTAGTATGTACCTTTACTTCCCAACACATGGACCATCTACAAATTATTAATGGTTTGCATGTTATAATTAATAGAAAGTGAAATTTTGGTAAAAAATAAAATTCCAATATTCAAAGTAGGCTAAAAAGTGGCATGCATTTCGATGGATTATTCACTTTCCTTTTGTTCAACTCCAAATATATCTATGACACCTCATGGGGATGTCCATACACCACTTTAAATGGTGCTTTCCCTAATGATATATTCACTAAGTTGTCCAAAAATTCCACATGATCCAACATAGAGTCCCATTGCATAGACTTTGTTTCCTACTTGCATACATCTAAGATAATTGGTAATATAAAGATAAAATCTATATATAGTTCTTCCCAAGTTTTTCTTGGCATGCACAATGGTTTATATAACCCAATGTTATGTGCCACCCCTTTTGGTGTTTTCTAAATTTTATATCTTTCTATGAATTTGTGCACATCTTTCATGAAGTTGGATGATGATACCTCTCCTCCCACATGGCATGTGTTTTTCTTGTGTCATTGTACTATCATTTGAGTCATCCTCCTTGAAAATCTTGGATGGGGTTCTACCTCTTTAAATTCTACATAATACACAACTATTTTTTCTTGAACAAGTGTTCCTCCCATGTAAAGAAATATTCATGTGAGCCTTTGTCCCTAGCCCAAGGCTCTATGTATGAGCACCATACATCTCAAAATTATAGATTTATAATACACAAATCCTTCATTCCCTCCATAGATCTGAATTAAGGCATCTAAAATTTTGTTGGGCATGGTAGCTCTACACTTCAAATTGAAAGAGTGATCTTGTAGATATTCTACCCTTCTCATATATATTTGGTTAAAATTTATAGGTGATTGTTGATGAACTTCAACACATTGTGGTCATTGTATAAGACTCATTCAAAATATTTCTTAAAAACATGGTTGATCTACATTTAATGTCTTGCCTAAAATATGAACTTCAACACCTAGTTGTGTAGGTGACTATTTACAAAATATTCTTATAATAGGTATTGCATTCTTCTACTGATAAGTCGCCACTTGAGGCATGCTTGGGATATTTTCCTTAAAGTTTTCTTGATATAGCTTTTGATAAGGAAAAACATAGGTTAAGATAATGAGGTGACTAAAGAATACAAAAATATTGTGAAGATTGTATAAATCCAACTCAAACTTAAGGTATAATTAGAAATAACACAATAATTTTATAAACAAATGCATGATCAACATGGGAAGGAGTGCAAACTTAAGGCACACGATACAATTTGGTTTTCTCTGGGCAAGGAAAGGATAAAAGGGGCACATAAAGAAAATTAATCCATTAAGGTCCAACCCTTTGATAATTTTAGAGTTCATAAGCAAAATGCATTCAAACTTGATCTCCCCTCTTTTATCAAGATGCATATTTTTATTCATTATGAGTACTTGTAGCTCTATGAGTTGTCCATATTTGATGAGGAAGACCATTTAGTACCCTCTTTAGAAGATTTTGTTGTGATAGGGTGACCTATACTCATAGAAGATGTGGTGCTAGAAAAGAAAACAAGTGAAACTATAAATAGACTCCAAGAATATATAAAATAAGACTCAAGGATAGAAGATCAAGAAAGAAAATGGTTTTCCAAAGAAAGAATGGGAGAATTTGATCTCCACTTATAATCTTGCTAATATTTTATGGGACCAAAAAATCCTTAAGAATGGAGTTATAATCCATATTAGATTCAAAATATATATAGAAAATAAAAAATGGATTTGTAAAGTGAATTTATACATATGCACTCAAGGAAAATAAGGAAAAAATAAAGATGGAGATCCACACCTTGCAGAAATGATTGGTTTAGAACCACACACCATGAGATTGAATAGTTTGAAATTAGAAAAGTACACAAATCAAAAATTGAATTGTATAGTCATTGTTCTAGCTTCTTTTGTGTTGCAAAATTCTTCTATGAGTTGGGATAATCCCTTTGTCCATCCAAATCTATATAAGGGGGATCAAAACCTATTGAAAAATATGTTTTCGAAAATTGGATAATTAGATAAACATTACAGAGTTCAATGTTTCATAGGAAAATGCAGTAAATATATGTAGAGGGTAGAATCAAAGTCCCATTTGTTATAATTATCCTCCCAATATAATAAAGAAGGTAACAAGGTCATTGCCCCTATCATAAAAGATGGTTCTCTTCCACATTTAGGCTTTTGGGTAAATTTTGAGATTTTTATGAGTTGTAGCAAGTTTCATTTATGTTTTCACAATATTCTTTTTTCTTAAAAACTAAGCTTTGTTTGCAGAAATGATTAAAATAATTTATTTATTCTCAAATCATATTTGAAGGGTTTACAAATCAATTTAGCTCTCTAAAAATATAAACTTTATTATATATGTTATTTAAATGTTTTTTTAAAATTTTTCTAATAAATAGATGCTTGTTATACAAATATTGATATACATTTAGAATATTGGGATAATAGTAAATGATCTCAATTCTTTTTGAAAAGCAATCTTGCACTATATATCAATATTTTTATTTGAATTTTTTTCTCCCAATTTTAATGTATATGCAAAAAAATTACGCATGATAATCACTTAATACATCCAAACTATAAATATTATCAATTAAACATTAATATTAAAATAATTAATAAGTAAATAAACTATTAACTATTAATCTCAAGGATTTAAGTTTACAAAATTATGCAATATTTTATATTTCAATTAATATTATATTGTAAATATACATTATTTTTTAAATTCTTAATTATTTATGCACAATATATTTTGAGTCCATTAAATAAATAAAAGAAATACTTTTTCCTCCATGGAAAAGTCTTCTCTTAATTCCCCTTGTGTTAGAGATAGAGAAAAATGTTGTACAAAGAATTTTTGGACCTTTGCGATTTAATATGTATTGGAAAAGATCCATCACATATTTATAGCTTTAATTTTAGTTAGACAAGGAGCCTTTAATTTCAATATACCTTACTTCATGTTTGATTTAAAGAAACAAAATCCAAATGGGGTAAGTTGCACGTCAACATCAGCATTGGATTTTGTAGACCAAAAGAATACCCATCATTGGATTTGTATGGCCATTCCAAGAAACTTTTTGGATTTTGTTCATCTTCCACTCATGTAATGCCAGAAAATCTTGCAGCACTAGATACGAATTAATTGAAGTTCAGGTGAGAGAGTGTGGACAGGGATGTGTAACACCAAATTATTGTTATTATGATGTTTTTTTATTTTATTTTATACATTTTGTTGAATATATGGATAATTTCTTTTTTGAGAGGCACCGAGAGTAAAGTAATGGTGGTCACATTTTAAGCTTGTATTGATGGCTAAGTTTGGTACAATTGTTTCAAATTCATTCAACTCCAAGTCCCCATATTTGGAGGATTAATTCTAGGGAATTTGGAGTTCATTGTAGAGAGTTGGGAGGCACGCAAAGTACGAAATAATTTAGGCATTAGAATTTTATTGATTAGAAAATAATATACATATGTTCATAAAATAGAGCGGGTTGATACAAGATCACATTTTGAGAGTCATATAGGTCAAAGTTCAGAAGTCATAAAACACCATAAATTGTTAAGTGGTTAAAGCAATAGTAGCTGGAGGAGGCAGATGATCCCTGTCACCTAACTTACCCCATACATTAGTAGGGTCCGAAGTGACGTCAAGAACATCCCATCCTTCATCTTTATCAACATCCCTGTCTTTATCTTCAATGTGCACTACAAAGATCACTAAAGCTAGCCGAGGAAGCCATTTGGAGGAATCAAGAGCAAGCCACCTAGAGGCACCACTAGTTGACGACCTCGCACCCCTAGAAGGCCACCTAGAAGTGGCACCCCTAGGGGAGGAGAAGCAAAGCACTATTGAATAAGTTGCGATGAACCACTATGGCCACCAACCTAACAACGAGGAGCTTGGGATATGGGAGATGGGGAGTAGTGAGTCAAGAGGCTACTCCCTCGATATTGGCCACGATAAGGAGAGCGGTCATGAGTAGATGAGAGAGTGGTAGGCACTTTGGCAACAATGCATGGGGCATTACCCCACTAATCAAGTAGCTCTTGAATTTGGGCTACCTCTAGGGCCACCTTGCTAGCTTACACCTATACTTGTAAGAAGATATTTGAGAAAACACTAGCTTTAGAATAAAATGAAACATTTTGGTCAATAGTACAATGAATAAATATAGCATAATTTCTATCTTTCCATATGCTAAAGAGAATCTCCATTTTGAAAGCATGCCATATCTAGG
Organism: Sequoiadendron giganteum; assembly: GCA_007115665.2. Classification (NCBI taxonomy): domain Eukaryota; kingdom Viridiplantae; phylum Streptophyta; class Pinopsida; order Cupressales; family Cupressaceae; genus Sequoiadendron; species Sequoiadendron giganteum. The sequence goes on along the minus strand of CM021107.1, from coordinate 26,762,097 downwards.
TATATTATGGGGAATGTGGGGCTAGTCCCCAAAATAGCCATTTTCTAGGAGAATGGCTCAGGCCTAAATGGGAAAAACAAGTCATGAATCCAATTTTAGAGTTTTTGAGCTCTTTGGAAAAATTAAAAATGTGTTGAAAAGACTCCGCTTGCCCACAAAATAGGAAATGAGCATTCTGGATACATACATGTTGAAGGTGAAGCCCCATAGGTAAGCCTTGGAAAAGAACACACCAAGCAAAGTGTGCAAGTTGAGGCTCAACAACAACTGACTATATACTAAGAAACTTATGTTGCAAAATAAAGATTGGAGATTACAAGTGCCATCTTTGATTTAAATTAGGCACCATGGGAAGGTGTGGAGAAAGCCATCGACACCCAAGACACAGTTTGTAATTACAAAAAGCAATATCAAGACTCCAATGCCAATCTTTCTACCATAGCTTGGTAGAATGAACACCAACCTTGTGCAATGTCTCCACCGAAATGGAAGTCATAACCATATCATTTTTCTCTCCGTCTGGTTGAGAGAGGTGGAACTAGGCCTTGAGCTCTTCTCATGAAATGACTCATAAGCTCTAGAAAATAAATCTCAAGGGCTTTGAATACCCTTTTTATGGAATTGTAAGGCCTTAACCTAGGGAAATTTAGCCAAAGTTAGACCTTGAAAATGCAAAATGGGAGACCACTAGACATTGTGCTAGTTAAAGGAAATCCCATCCTTGAAGCTAGAACTGACCCATCGAAGTCAAGGTTTAACAACCTCCCAAACGTGCCAAATGCTCTTGGCAACAAAAGTGCCCTTGATATGAACAACCTCTTTCATGAGAAGAGGGTTTGAAATCCTATTCCCTTCTAAGTGGGTTGATTGACTAGATAGACCAAAGAGGTGCAATGTTGTAGAAGAATCTTCCAAGCTTCATTGCCAGAAAGGGTACTAATGATCCATTTAACATAGAGAGCCAATAGTTGACAGTGAGTAGAAATAAGTTTGAGCCAACTAAACTCATGAGGGAGGCAACACAACTCCTAAGACACCTTGTGGAAACCCTTGTGGTTATCAGATGATGCCCAAAGAAAATCATGAAGAAGCTTCTCAAGCTTCAAGTTAGAAGCCTTTGAAGGAGCCCAACACGAAGAATGATACACATGGGTGGCCACAATCTAATTATAGAACTGATTTAAAAAATTTTCGCTGAGGAGAGAGGCTTAGTAATCCAATAAACAAGATTCTTTTTAATTTTGGTGAGGACTATGTTCCAAAGCATTACTAGTTCTCGGCTTGAAAAACAAAGGGAATGCCTAAAAATCTGAAGACTTCCCCATGATCAATCCACTTCCACTTAGACCTACAAATACAATGTGGTGTTGGAAGAGAAGATTGGCAATAGTATTGGGTTTTATGCCATTAAATGGCTGATCTTGGGGCCAAGAAAAAGTATCCAAACATTTGAGCATATCCTTGATATTTTGCTCATCTTCCAAAAGACTGAAGAAAGAATCATCAATAAAATCACAATTGACAAGCTAGTTCACCGACTCAAGTAGAGAAATACCCTTAAATAGCCCGCAAGAGACAAAGAAAGTTAGGAGATATCCAAAGCCTTTGGTGGAAAGAACAAATAGACAAGGCACCAAAGGACATCCTTGTTAGATAGAGTGAAAGAGGCCAAAAACATGAGACTGGGAGCTATTAATGGAGATGCAAGTCGAAGAATTTGCAAAAACATGTTGACCATTTGAATTCAAATCTTGGTCCAAACCCCAAAGCCCAGAGCATGGAAAGAATAAAGGGCCATTGTATGTGATCATATGCTTTGGAAAAAATAAATTTGAAGAAGATGACCCTTTGCTGAGAGTGTCGAGCCCATTCTAGACCTTCCCATACAACAATAATATTATCCAAAATATATCAATATTTGATGAAACCCATTTGTTCAAGATGAACAATATGAGGAAGGAGATGAAAAATTTTTAGAGCTAAAAGTTTGGGTATGATTTTATACAAAAATTTAAGTAGTGTGATCAACTGCCAATTGCAAATGTCTTTAGGATTGCAGCTTTAGGTATGAATTTAATCTTTCCTTTGTTAATAAATTTTCCTAAATATTGAAAATGAAAAGCTTCAAGATAGACTTTGTGAAGGTCAGTCTCGACACAATCCCATAGGGCTTTGTAAAAATCACAGGGAAACCCATCACACCTGGGAGCTTTGTCATTCACCATAGAATTAGCAACCTCCTTAAGATATTCTAGGGAGAGAAATTTCTCACAGAAGCTGTTTTGGGTGATAGAGCCAACAAGGTAAGTTACTTGAAGGCGTTCTTGTAAATCATTTTCATGCTTCGAGGAAGTAGCCTAAGTAGTGAAGACCTTTTTGTAATGTTTGACAAAGGCTTGGAGAATCTCTAGCAATTTTGAGAGCACTTGTTGACCTTATTTGATTTTTTTTATGCTTTGAAAATCATGCTATGCCCAAAGGGCATGAAAAAACTCATTAGAGGCACAATCATCAATTTTAACTAGTGCAGTCTAGCTTTGATTCAGGCTCCTCTCACGAAATGATTATCAACAATTTGATTTTGCTATCTAAGATGCACAACTCAAACTTGCAAAGAAAGATAGAACAAATTTCTGAAGAATTCCTTTGTAGCATAGCAGAGATCCGAGGTGGTGACCTCGTATGAGCACTACTGATAAATGGCTAGCTGGCAACCATAAATGCGAAGAAAATATGAAGTGCAATGGATAACATGATTCCACCAAAAAATCCACCCAGTTGTTTGAGCTGGACGACATTCCAAGTTTCACACCTTCTTGATGTCAGCCAATGTGGGACGATGTTTCATTAACGAAGTATTCAAGAAAAAATGAGACTTAAAAGGGCACACCAAGCCCACTTGCAATTCAAAATTTAAGAAATTTATGTTTTTTGGTTAATTTTTTTTTTAAATTGATAATTGAAATGATAGTGTGTAGTGTGTCTTTTTAAATACTTGGGTCATATAGTGGTAAAGTATTTGTCTTTGTGGTATTGCAATAATAGTATTTGTTAGCTAGTTGATAAATGAGTTATAAAATATCAATCCGGGGGCAAGATATTGCAATAAGTATTTTTTGGCTAGTTAATAGATGAGCTATGGTTTACCAATTTAGGGGTAGGTTGGATAATAGTTTGAGATCAATAGATTCTTGCAAGCTATATGTATCATAATTTTATTGGATTAATGAATATTTTACTTGTTAGGACTGATGTTGGTTGACGTTTGATTTGTATGAGGCACAACTATGAGAAGTATATTTGAAAACTCGAGCTAGTTCCTTAGAACTATGAGAAGTATATTTGTAAAAAAATATTAAATATTGATGATCAAATTGTTGAGCATAATGCAGTGCTAAGAGGGGGGTGAATCAACATATATTAAAACATAACCATTACAATTTGCAGATTGAACATCACATTACATAAATTGAAAGAATAGCATAAGAGATAACATGCACCACACAAAAGATGCTAGGATTTTTACGTGCAAAAACCAATGAGGGAAAAATCGTGATGAGGATTAGCTCACAATATATGTAGCTCACTGCTAACAAGAATTACAATGTCGTTTAAGGCTCATTGCCTATGGAATCATAGACTAAGGTGTAGAACCTTAGGGAAAGATACAAAGGACTCGATGAGACTCACTATCTCAGAGAAGGATACATGAAAATTACAATGAAAAATATGAATCATATTAATATGAATTGCTATGAAGAAGCATCCAACATGTGTTGATGTTGCAGTCCCTTTTTCACACAATTAGTCTTTCACATAAACTTCACACACTTCATCTTTAACCTACTGCTCAGCCACAGTTCCTTCACATTTAAAAACTTCACAAATGAATTTGATCTTCTATTTATCCTCTACAACAACTCAAATCCTTAATTAGGTCGGCTCTAAAATAATCTTTAGAAGAAACGTATGATATCACACTGGTCAACTTCAAACAAATACAATATGAAAAGAAAAAGAGTTGCAGATCAACACACCACACAATAGGATCAAAAGACATCTCAACACACCCTCCAAAGAAAACTTAATTAATCTAAACCAATTGCAGATGAAGGAATCAAACCTGACAACCCAATCAATGACAACACCATCAAAAATGCCAACTGTACTACCAGGGAGAGACCAAAAACATTACACAGACCAAGATACAAGCATTGTAGTTCATGCACAATATTTCTTCAACAAACTCTAACATGGAAGACTTAGGCACAAAGTGCACCATTGATGATTGTGCTTTCGAGTTGAGGAGAACCCTTCAATTCATCGTTATAAGTTTAGAAGTGCAGTCCTCTAAACCCCAATCCTCAAGGTTATCAAGGTTTCAAATAAATATTCTAGCCCCTTTAATGCTCACCTGACAATGCCTTAGAGTGGTCACATGACAAAATAGGGACCCCATTAAGTTTTTCAATAAAGGAGATCTCCCTCTTTGAGCCCTCCAATAGGGACTCTAAGTTGGTCACATTCTCTAAGGCTCTACCCTTTATCTACTAGTGAATCTATGCTAAGTACTCGTTTAATGCCAAGTTTAGAGTGGAAGAAGCTAAGTGCATGGCGAGGATTCAAAAAGGGGTGGATAGAGATGAAATTCACAAAGTTATTGATAGTCTAGTGGATGATGAAGATGAAGCGAGAAAGGTAGATAAAAAAAATGTGATAAAATGGATAAAAATGAAACTTAAGATGAAAAATCAAATCAAATCAAATTAAACAAAAAAAGAAAGTTTTCAGACTACATGAATACATCAATTTCCTACAATTTTTTGGGACAGAATTTTAGAACTTGAAAGCTCCTACAATATGACCTATCAATGAAATATGCAATTAACCCAAAATATATGCTAAATATGTTAGTGTTAATGACAGACAAATATAAAATCACTTATAAATTCTAGATAAAATTTTGGATGAAAACTCATGTAACTTATCGTGGCTCAGGTTGGGAAGACAATTAAGAAAAAAGCAAGCATAAAACCATCAAAGTTATGGGTCGTTGAAAACATGTTGCAGTGGTTACTGATTTTGGATGGTGGGGCTTACAATTGAACACAAATGGAAGTAGTACCCCTTTTTGAGCTTCAAATCCATACAAATGCAAGGAATAAAGAAAAATGGTTTGGACAAAATACATATGCTGCAGAAAAGAAAAGTTATCTTGCCAAATCTGTGGTGGAAATTGTTTGATTCGAAATAGCAGAAACGACAAACACTTGAATACAAAATGAAAAAGGTAAAAGCAATTCACAAATGCTAAAGAGGTGATGAAGACAGAAAGATGATTGGATTCGTAGATAGCGAGAAGAACATTGATCCAGTTGTTATTGTCCTCCAAATATGACCACAACTTTGTGACTCTCTTTCGCCTTGGAATGTGGATATTCAATTTAGAGCGACCTGCAATGGACAAAGGAATATGGTACCTCAAAGAAGATGATGGGATTAAAAATGTATGGTGGTCTTTTTGTTTGATTATGTTGTTCAAGGTTGTGTACAATTTTGTGACTCTCTTTCGTTTTGGAATGTGGATATTCAATTTAGAGCGATTTGTAATGGACAAAGGAATATGGTACTTTAAAGAAGAAGATGGAATAAAAAATGTATGGTGGGATCCATGCAGCTTGAAAGGATCAAGATGAATGGATAGAAAAATGATGCTTCTAGTAGCATTAACTAAACCTCCTATATGTGTTGTGCAACTGGTTTAATGGGATGATGTTTAGAATAAAAAATAGTGCTCTTCACATCATTATATTAAACAAAATTAATGATTATTGCTGAATTGTTTCTAGATTTGATTGTATAAGTAATTTTTTGTATCATTTTGGATCACACTCCATGGTCCATCATTAGGATGAAGTAGAGAGCTCAAGGACAAAATTCTTAGGGTTCACCTTAGCACCTTCATGTGATACTACATGCCACAAACACTCCACTTATTTTACCTCGAGGGAACATATAGAATTTTTTATAGAGTTTGTTAGTTTCCAATCCCTATAATATATTTATACAATATTCAAATGCCCTTCCTATATTTGATTGTATATACAAAATGCCATCAAAGAACAACTAAACAAGTTTCCAAACAAATAGGTGTAAAATTGAATTCATGAGGGTTTGTAAAGAAGACAAAGTGTTAGCTTGACCAAAGTGCATAGCTAAAAATTCATGATGAACCTCATGTGTAATGAAGGTATTCTTATGCACATACTCTCACTTTAGTTAAATTTGATGATGCATAAAACCTATATATAACTTAGTATTTTAAGAAAATGCATGATTCAGTTCAACCAATAATAGATCAATTATTGAGCCTCGAGCTCTCTATTTCATCCCGATGATGGATCACAAAGTGTGATTCAAAACATTGATGCAAGAAATTGCTTACACAATCAAATCTAGAAACAATTCAACAATAATCTCTATGGATCATGGAAATTTATTAACATTAAAATTAATGCTTTTTGTATATACAAGTTGAGTTGGAATATAACTTGAAGTGGAGGAAATTAGGTTGATGCAAAATGATAGTTGATTTTGAAGTTTGAGCTTCACTTTCTAGTCAGACAAAAAGAGGTTGAATGTTCTTTTTAGGATTAGTCCTTGGTGTATATGAAGAAATTTGGTATGCATATATGACATTTTATTGTATGCATACATGATGTATTGATGACAATTTGTATGTCTATATATATTAATGATATTTTATGTTTTTAGAGGCATTATAGGCCTCATAACATTGTATGGCATTTTGATGACATTATGTAGACCTTCATGAGCTTATTGAGATCAATATACATAAATATTTTGTATGTATTCATTGCTTAAATAACTTTAAGGCTTAATATTATTCATTAGTGAGTGATCTTAAATGGTTTAAATTTTTGTATAGTATATATATAATAAAATTTTGTTAATTTCTATGTTAACTTTTATTGAAATCTCAAATTATCTCTAATGATATCTATTAAGGTTTGATAATATAGATGACAAATGTCTTATCAATGTCATTAAATATGAATATTTAAAATTTGTTATATTTTTTATTTTTTCATATGAATGTTGTGAAGAAAAATTCAAGACGAGATATATTTGTTATCATTTGAATCTATTGAGGGTGACTACTATCTTGTATTGAGGGTAGAAGAGAAGTTGTGTAGAAATTATAAAATGTAGGGTAAGGGAATTGGAGGGAAGAACTAGTAGATCAAGAAATGAAGGAATGCATAGAAAGAAAGAAAACAAAGAATCATATATTATTTCTACATTTTCACTAGAAAAAAAAAACCATAATTATTATATTTTACAAAAAATATTTTAGTACATTGAATTTACGTTATTTAATTAATCATTGCACTTTATACAAAGAAAGAAAGCAAAGAATTAGATATTGCTTCTAATTTTCACTAGTATTCAAAAAACAAAAAAAACATAATTATTATATTTTATAAATTAAAATAAAAACTATTATATTTTAGAAAAACATATTTAACTAGTATATATATCTAGTATAGTTGATTAAGAGTGCGCTCTTTTGGATCTATCATTCAAGGTCACATGCTCTTTTTTGGTTTGATTCTTGGGATGGTCACCCTTCTATTCTCTCGTCTTGTCCTCACCTCCAGTCCCTTTGTGATGTTTTTGTTGTGGCCGACTGGGATACTATGGAGCATTATAAGGTGGCGCAACATGGTGGCTTGGCTATAAGTTTTCGCTAGAAGCACCCTTCTGAGTGGCCGCCTGGAGGGTCTGAGGGGGATAGGCGAGAGCTGTTTGAGCTTTTGGCTTCCCGTGCTTGTAATTCTCTGAGGGGCCTTGATGTCTTGGCTTGGGATGGTTCAGATTTGTCTGGAAAGTACTCTGTGGCGGCTGGTTATAAATAGTTTATTGGAGACAGTGAGGTCCCTTGGTGGAAGCAAGTTTGGCACAAGCTATCTTGGCCCAAGTGCAACTTCTTCATGTGGTTAGTGGCTCAGAACCGGTGTCTTACTTGGGATAATTTATGTAAGTGGGGTTTTCACAGCCCCTCTATGTGTGTTTTATGTCATGGCAGTGAAGAGAGTGTCTCCCATCTCTTCTTTCATTGTTCCTATGCTAGGGAGATTTGGCATCTCTGGCGGGGGGTGTGGAATACAACTTGGTGGCATGCTTACTCTTTGGCAGAGTTTGGGGAATGGTGGGGCAAGGCCCCTGTTTCTTCCACCTTTGTTCAGTCTGCTTGGGCTCTTGGGCCCTCCTTTATTATCTGGAACTTGTGGTTGGAAAGGAATAGGCGGATTTTTCAGGATTCGCTGCTGAGGGCCCCTCATCTATGGTGGAAAATTCTACATTCTCTAGGGGAAACCATTGCGGCTAAGTGTGATATGACTGTGCTGGTGGATCCTTGGGACATTGATTGTTGTAATCGTCTTCATCTTCCTCCTCCGCAATGACAACTCATGCGTAACAGATGTAGACATCCTACCCCAAAGGTGAATAGGGAGGGGAGATGGACTCCTCATGGAGTCTTAAAAATCAATTCTGATGGCTCTTCTTGTGGAAACTCGGGTCATGTTGGGATTGGGGGTGTTGGCAGGGATAGCTATGGTGAGGTTCAGTTTATCTTTTCTATGTATAAGGGCCCTCATACTAATAACCTTATGGAGGCTCAAGCAATTTTATTGGTGGTGGAGCGGGGTAGTCAACTGGGTTGGTGAAGGATCATTTGTGAGTTTGACTCACAGGTTGTGGTGAACTTACTGAAAAGGCAGTGTTTGGATGATGTGAGCTAGCAATTGGCTTTGATTGTACAACGAATTCTCACCCTTTGTGCTTCTCTGGAGTATATTACTTTCACTCATATTCCTCGAGAATGGAATGGGGTGGCTGATTGCCTGGCTAAATAGGTGTCATATCATATTCAAGATTGGAATTTGGTGGATAGGGGCCATTTACCCCCAGATTTGTCTCAACAATTGGATCACTTGATTGAGCTTGATAGGGCCATTTAATGACCTTGCTTTGTAATGTTTCCTTGATCTAATAAATTTTTTACCCTCCTTGATGTTAAATATAACCTATATAAAATATGTCGATACATATCTTATTATTATATTATGTTTTTTTGTTTTGATTAAATGTGTTTGTTTTTAGCTTATGAAAATAATCATTGCACTTTATACGAAGAAAGAAACTAAAGAATTAAATATTGTTTCTAAATTTCCACTAATATTCATAGTTTATAAGTTATATTATAAACATGCAAAACAATTAATTTAATGTTGTGAATGTATACTCAATATTATTTAGTTTCAAACATTATAGTATATATACCATCATTAATAAGCACTTATTCCATCTTCCTACACAAAAAAAATATTTCAAATCAAGCTTTTCTTCTTAGTTCAAATCATTTCACAATTACATTTTACTATAATTAATGTTAAATACCAGAGGTTTTATCTGTACAAATTCTAATTTAACAAAAAACTATTGGCTTACCCATTGCACACCAAGGTGCGATTGCTAGTATTTGTATATTATTTATTATTTAAATATCATATTTATATATTATTATATATAAATTATATATTATTATATATAAATTATATATTATTAAATAATATGTTCAAAGACTCCACGGGACGTAGGGCAGACACCCTTCCACATAGGATTGTGTGGAATGGTTCGGGTTTTGCAGGGAAAGGTGGTAGTTTGATTGGCAAGTCGAGCTGACATTCCAAGTGGGCGGAGGGCAGTATTTTCACTGAGTGTCGTTTAGGAATGTTGATCGAGATTACAAGGTGGCGATTTGATGTATCATAAATTCTTTCATGCGTATTCATGCCTCTTGCGCCGATGACAACAAATCATAATTAGATGGATCTACGAGCAATCAGTGACTGCTATGGTTCATCTCCCAGTTGTTGTACCATGACGTGACATCATACACGATTGTGGATAGGTGACGAAGGATAAGGAAATTAGGGAGGGCACACATGTAGTTGCATAGTGTGGTATGTGTGGCAAGCTTTGACAGACGAAGGCTCTTAAATGTTAGCAGGTTGGCTTGGTTTTTTCCAACTTTTGGTTTCATTTTCCTGGTAAGCTCTTCATGGGTAGACATGGCGAAGCAATCAAAGTTCATAGTGTAGATTTCTTCAAAGGTAGTGGTGAGCCTGGGGAAGAACAACCCCATCCAACTGGACTGCAAGGTTAGGCAGACTACCTTCAAGGCAATTATTGATCAATGGTTGAAAAGGATAATGCTCAGGATCAATCCTCATGTGGTGGTTGCAGTTAAAATAATTTTGGGAAAGGATTTTTTTCTTCAAGTTCCTAGCTTCATTGCTTGATGTGAAGACACCAAAAGCAGAAACGAATGTGATTGTATGCAAGCTCTTCAAGAAGGAGCTCCCGGGCAGCTTGTATGAAGTTATGAAATCGACACTCCTAGGACGTGGAGCGCCTCGACCCTGTGATCTTCCTCTGGTTAAGTTCCTTAGTGAAGTCATTCAGGTTTATCCCTTGCTTTTGGAGCTCTAAAGTATGGCTCTATTTAGGCATCACCAAATTGTGGCTTACAAGGTAAGTTTCCTTAAGAAATTGTTGATGCTGGAGTCGGGTAATGGTTTCGACTGGGTAGCTGATTTTGATCAATTTTCCAAAATGAATGGTTTCTAGCTGGCAGTCGGGTGTTTGGGTTGGGCAATCTAGGGTTTGTAGTCTAAATATTATAGTTTTTACAGTTTCACAATGGTGGCGGCCTGGTTTTGTCTTCATTTAACATGAAGAAATTTTGTATGGTTTTGGTTGGAAATATTTTATGGGCCCTTTTGGTGTGTCTAGCATCGTATGTGCATGTGAAGGCTGGTTTAGCTCCTCTATTTTAGGGGTTTCGGTGTGGTCAATGCCCAATAGATGGTGGTTTTGAATTTTTGTCACTGCTTCTCCATGGTTCTTGCTCTGCAGATGCTTGTAATTTTTTTTAATATAAATAGAAATCACCTTACATATCAAAAAAATGTTATTATATATAATATAATAGTATTAATATATATTATTCTTATATAAATTAAAAACATTATATATTACTATGATAATTATTATTATTTATTGTTTATATATTATATATTATTATAATATATTATTTATATAAAACTTAATACATAACTTAAATGGATATCCATTCTTTTACAAAATAGATATTCATTCTATTAGAAAATCAATATCTATTTTGGTTATCTATATATATATATATAAATAACTGTCATTATAACTATGTGAACTGTGGTCTAGGAGGTGTAGTGAGAAAAAGAAAATGGATATTTGAAGCCATATAATGAAAATTTTGTTGGATCATTTTTGGCCTGCCTCGGTCAATCCACTTCCCCCAAGGACAAATCTACTTTATCAAAACTATGTGAAGTATAAGAAAGGGGGAAAGGGACAGCCGAAAGTGACCCCTCTGAAAGTGCAACAACAAGTTGCCTCCTCTTCTCGAAAGGGAAAGGAAAGGCTTCCCTATCCTCAAGGCACTCCTTCTGCTCCCCTTTCTGAAGAAGAGTTTTGGATGTATACTCCTGGATTCCACATAAGAAGTCCGATGGTGCTTGCTTGGTGTAAAGCCAAGATTAGGATATTAGACCTTCCTACTATGCCTCCTCAACCTTGGCCCTACCTGTATGGTAGAGGGAAGGGTTCCCATGGGGAATCCTCAATGTCTCGGCCTCCATGGCCTCCTACCACTCTTGCTCCTAAAGTAGTAAATGGGAAGAGGGCTACTATCGAGGTGCTAGAGTCGAATCCCCCCATTTTTTCTCAACCTCTTCCTCTTACTCCCATTTAGGAGTCTGTCCCTCCACTAGAGACGACTGTGATGAACACTCCTATGGCTGAGTAGGAGCCTTTTGTCCCACCCCAGCTCTCGGCCTCCAACTCTAAGAGTCACAAAACCTGCCTTGCGCATGAGCGCAAGCGTCAGTGAAAGGCTCTGGTGGCTGAGCAAACCACTTTGTAGAGGAAGGAAGGGGGTCAACCACCCCTATTTTAGGACCTCCTATTGTGTCCTCCTCTCTTGTCCCATCTGCTTCTGTTCAATCGAACTTGGTTCTACTTCCAGCTCCTGCTATGAGCGTGAGCACCCCAAACCCTAAAGAGGTGCAGGTGTTTATCACTCCTTCAGTCGAACCACCTCATTTGGTGTCCCTTTTGGACATCCCCCCATTCCCTAAATCCATGGACATGCAAAAAAATTTGGTGGTGTTTGCCGTAGTTTTCTCCTCCTCCTTTGCGCCTCTTGCCTCATCCGTGGGGAGTTCACATCCTTCGACGAAGCAGAAGGTGGAGGTTGGCCCTTCTAGCATGGGGGCATAAGAGGAGCCCACCTTCTTTAGAAGGTGATCCTATGCTAGCATGTACTGTCCTAGTGATGGAGCATGTTTCGACTTCCCTTGAGTTTGTCACTACTCTTGAGTCACTTGGTGAGCTTAGCTGTGAATCTCGGGCGTCGCCTTCCTCGTCTGTTGAGGTAAAACATGGCACTCCAGTGGAGTGCATGTTTAAATCCTTAGATGAGGTCTCGACCTTGTCAGTGACCATAGCTCCACAAGATCCAAATGGAGAAGACCTTGCGGGGCCTTCTTCCTTGGCACTTGTTGCGGGAGGGTCTAAAGCTTCCCCCCCTTAATATTCCACCACTGCAGGCTTGTCCACCTTTCCCATATAATGATCTAGATTGGGAAACAAACAACCTCTTGGTTGATGAGTGTTAGGGGGCGTCTCTTCTTCACCTTTAGATTAGGTGTGTGTTTGTTGTGATGTTCTCCCCCATGCCCATGTTATGTGTTCCTCGATGACCCTTTCCACCCTTGTAGGTGCTTGGATATAGGAGTGATTATGTTTCATAAACTTCCTTTATTTGTGGCATCATTCTTCCTCTGTTATGTGTCTTGATTTTTAAAAAGTTGGGGATGATCCAAAGTGTTGGAGGAATTTAGGCTTCCCTTCCATGTTGACCCAATTTTTTATTTTTACTTTGTCTTCTCATGCATTCTTCATATGGTCTGATATAGTAGGGGGTTGATGATAGTTCATCTATATACTATTATTATACTTATATATATTTATGAGCAACTCTAGTTCCCTGAAATATCAGATCAGTCCTGTGTCCTTTGTTTGTGATGTCATTGTTTATTTTTTTCGTTTCGTTATATTTCTCTCTTCTTTTCTTGAGTTGTGATGTTGTGGTGCCTATGTGTTGTCCCTCATGTGTGTGACAATATCACCACGGTAACATCTTGCTATGTCCTGTGGCCCACAACATCACTTTTTCATTCTTTCTTTTCTCTCCTTAGGTCATCTCGTGCCTTTGCATTTAGCATGCACCACCCTAAGGTGGGGCTACCATATCAATTTTAATTTTCAGAAAACACATTCGCAACCAAAAAATCTTTTTTTGAAAATCTTTACAAACTTTTAAAAAAATCGCATTCTTAACAAGGACCCCCTGGTGGAACGTGTTTCCTTCATCATAGGTTCACAAAGAAAGAACTTGAAGAAATTTCCTTTGAGGAGGGAGCATCCTTTCTTGCATGAAAATTTTTGACTTTGCCCTTGTGAGGGGACATTTTCTTCCTTTCAAATTCCTTAATGAAGTGAACATCTTTCAAAAGGATTCCTTGATGATGAATTGATTTATGAAAAAAATTCTTGCACTTCCAAACAACGTGTCCCTTGAGTGGACCCCTCTTCTTTTGAAGGAATCCCGAGGGAACCCTTTGAAAGATTTTCAATTTTTTGACTATCTGCTTGTTTACCTGCATGAGTGCTTTTTGTTTCTTGACATGTTTTATCTACAAATTAACATGTTGCTTTGCAGGTTCGCTTGTGAGGCCACTTTCCAATCTGACTCTGTAGGATCCCCCCTACATTGGGCTTCCTTCAAGAGAGTGTACTTGGGGAATTTCTTATTTGCAAGTTTGTGGGCTTGTGAAGTGCTTGAATCCTACGATATTTGTCCATCATTGGTCTATGGGCCTTCGGTGTACTTTGTGCAACTTCGTAGTTCTACGGAGCTATGTAGTCCTTTTTTTTGAGCCTCCTCAGGAGAGAGAACCTGTGGAGTCCTTTTCTTTCCCTTTGCTTCGAGTTCACCAGATTGCAATCTACTTCCTTGATAGTTTAGGTATAAATTTCTAACTCTTTGATCTACTTTACCGAATGCTCATCGATAATTGCACTTGCTAAATTGGGGGCAAAATATATAGGAGTGAATTTGCACCCCTTGTGTAAATTCCCCTTTTGCATACCCTCACCTTAGAAAATCAAATCCGAAGGTGAAACTCCACATCACCCATCCGAAATGCACCCACTTGATGCATATTTTGTGTGTCAGTGGGGGAATTTTTGTCAAGGACGCGAGCGCAACACACAGATGTCTGTGTGGCGCACTACCATCCTTGATAGATTCCTTCTCTTGAGTCTATAGGGATGTTACACTCCTCATTGGGGATGGTTTGTAATGCTTCTGTGTGACCAAATGACCCAAAAATGTCTCCTTTTGGTCTTCAAATCCATTCATTTCACTATCACTTCATCTTCTACACATTCACTTCATCACTTTCACATTCAATCAATCCCTGTAGAAAGTTCTCTCCATTTTCTTCACACTTTTGGGATCTCTTGAGTATACTCTTGAAGCATTCTACTAGCATTTTGACAACTCCATTGAGCATTGCAATAGTTGGTTACTCTGCCAACTTTATCTTTGCATGTGTTGCTCTACCATAGAAGCTGCGAGCTTGGAGTCTTTCGAGACCTCCCTTCATCATAGTTGCAGCTATGTTGACTTTGCCAAGTTCATTACCTTATATTCTCCCTTCATTGGCCTTGAGTGCCTTTGGGTGGATGTGGTATAGAATCATTTTACTTTCGCATTGTGATTTGATAGAGTAGCTTTTATCTTTTGTAGTGTTTAGTGCACTCATTTCTATTTCCTTTATCATACATTCTACTATGTTGCTTTTCTAGCTGTCCGTGAAGGTGGAAACACCAAAGCGAGGGTTTGACTAAGGAAAACCCTATACAACCCCAACAATTTTCCCTTGAAGTGCTTGTGTGTAAGTGAATGTGTGCATGGAGCTCGTTGGTGAACTAGCGTTTCAGTGAGTTGATATTCATCACCCTTGTCTTTATCTACCTTCTTTATCATTTTTGTACTTACTTTTCATACTTTATCATTCTATTTATTCCATTAAAGTTAGTTAGCTAGGATGTTATGTAGGTTTTTGGCATTCCTTACTACATTTTATGTTTTTTGGCCATACAGGCACCAGCACGCCAAAGAGACGCCATTGCACCGCATTGTCGTCCTCGACCCGCACTGCCATCCTCAGACATAAAGTTGTCCGAGGTGCAGTTAGGACTCTAGAAACCGACTCGTCTAGCCCCAATTAGATTTTCAGGTTTGTAGAGTGACAAAAGCACTTGAAAGTTCTCTTCATTCTCGATCCTGATCCAAAAACACCCATTAGAGTGAGGTAAGTTAGGGCAGTCCTCTGCTCTCGGCTCTCTGTGACCTGGAGCCTTGATGTGGTTGGTCCCCCTCTCTTACACAATCATGATAATTAAAGGGTGTTAAAGGAATAACAATATAATTTAAATCCATGCTTAACGTGAATTTGTTTAGAGAGGAAATTAACAAATTAATTATAGAAGGAAATTAGGAAGTGCTCAAGACACAAGACACAACACCTCCCCTTGATTCAATATTTGAGAGCACCTTGGAATTTGACATTTTATATGTTTAGTTCATAGATATGTATAGTAAAATAAAATAAACTCTTTATAATTTTAGTGTTATGAAATTTCCTATGGATTAGAGATAAAATATTAATCATAGATAAAAAATTACACTCAATTTGGAGTTTCCAATCAAAAGTTTCTTTTTCTATTTCCTTGTATTTCCTATTTCAATTACACTTCACAAAATTAAAAAATTCCTTTGGAAAATCAAGATGGAGAGAGGGTTGAAGTCGATTCATCACTAGTAGGAATTATAGGGTTTTCTCTCACATAACCATACCATGTGACTAGGGGCTCAAATTTTGGTGGGTTCTCCCTCCTTTCTTTGCTAATGCAACATAAGGATAAAAGATGATATAAAAAAATAGTCTATAATGAATAGTGGTGTCTTCCCTTGTATTTAATTTGATGGGTTTTTAGCAACCAATGGTCACCAGTCATTAAAAACTTAAGGTTTTGGGTCTCAACTCTTAGATCCTTGGTCTATTGTTGCAGGTTTGACCATGCATTACTCACATATCATATTGTGGTTTATGCTTGTAGAGACTAACAAGTATGAGTAAAGACTAGGGCACAAATCATGTTATTTGTATGCTCATGGATTGGGAGAAACAATGTACATCACTACCTATCTTCTCATGGTTTAGGCTAAAGGATATATATCACCTGGATTCAAAACACTTTCAACTACCTTGAATTCTAAGTGGATTGACCTTCTCAAGATACTTATCGACTTGCTCAATGAACTCGATTGAGCTTCACACTAGATTAACCTTGATGCACAATACATTCATATCAAATTTATTAGCACATTATTGGTAAGAAAATTGACACTTGAAATGACACCTGACTTGCCCAATGGAAAGTGACAATAACACTCCAACAGTTGGAGAGATTGCATGTGAAAAGACAATCTTCCTTTGCATTTGAGAGGGACATATCCCTCGTAAGATAGGGTTTTTAGTTTTTTTGTGTACTTTTAACCTGAAAGTACATAAAGGAGGAAATAAATAAAACTAAAGAGAGCTAAACAATAAATACCATATTGGTAGACCTACAAATACCAAATAAGACTTCATGAATGATAACCGCTACAAAGGGGGTTTCACCATAATGTATATATTTCAATATGCAATGACAATGAAAGAAGGATAACAAACCTCAACATACGAGGAGATAAGTTACTTCAACATATTCAAACCAAGATACCAAGGTATGCCCACACATCATAAATCACATAGAAATGAGCAATAAATTTAATGATTACACAAAGGGATTACCGATTTAGCATATGAGAAATTAGTAGTAATAAATCAAAACACATTTAGGACCTACAAACCAAATGCATTCTTCATTATCTTTCTGAAATTATACAATTCCAAAAACATCTTAAGTACAAAGTGTCAAACCAAATGTCATCAAAAAGTTTTGTGAGATTTTTTCCAAAATTTCCCTTCTGTAAAATTTTTCCTCTTTACATTTGAAATAACCTTGTATTTATAGACTTTATTGGATAACTACCTTGTAACCACCTCATAACTACTTTTTAACCATCTTTTTGAAATACAATAGTAAAAAATAATCAACCTTATTTAGTTATGTTTTACATAAATTTTATGGAAATAAGGTTCACTTTTTAACTTTTTGATACAAAATGGCGTAGGTCACGTTTACAAAAAGGTAACTAAGAACTAATAACTTCTGAGCTATGAGTTACGCCAAGATAGTCACATAAAACTAGCAATTTGCATTGTATGGGAAGCACAAATTTAGATCACCCCCTCACATATTAAAACAATTATGTCAATGGAATCAATGCATCAGCAACCTGAACAGTCTTCCTGCTTCATTTCCAAAGCTATGGATTTGATCATGTCTTGAATTGGGATCACCAATAACATCTCCCAAGCACTCCTCCAAAGTCACTGGTTGAGCAAATCATGTCCATTTGCATATTCTCCTGCTCGATCTCATCTTCTACTCTCGACCTTGCCTGAATCTTTGTATTGAATGAAATTCTATACTCTACTAACATCTCCCTCCTGTGAATAGCAGTTTCCCTGGAAGAGATATTTTCAATTGCTTTATAGTTTCCCCAGTGAAAATTTTATTGTCATCCCGTTCGAATATCCAAAGAAGAATAGCAGTAAGAATGATAAATGCTATTATCGTCAACCACATGGATAATGTGAATGGTTTCCTGACAACCCGACTAGAAAACTTTGCATTCTTCATAGGCACCATGATTACTAACCTTACATTGGTATATGGCTGTGTAAAATCTACATTCATAAGTACTATGATATTAGCTGCAACTGCATCAAATGTCTTATTTGCAACTTAGTCAACATGTCCATTCAACACAAGACTTCCAATTAGATCACTCCATGATAAAAAATTTCTTCGAGACATTTTTCCAAATTGATCACACACTTTCCACATTTTACATACAGTTCTAACCTCACGGCTTCTCAGCACAGGCTGAGGGAAGAGATCATGTCTTCTTTGTGCTCCATGGGTTGTAGGCATGGAATGACATCATCATCTTGCGTTATTTTGAATGTAATGGCAATTGCTCAAAAAAATGTGCAAATTAATGTCAAGAGCGGTCTTACCCTATATTTTGTAGACTTTCCTGTCAAAATAATTGCAATTGTTATCTGAAAACGTCCTCATTCTTTTATACTTTGAAATGATTCCCATCTGCTGTTTCAATACTCCCATATTGGTGTGGGCAATGAGGGTTCAAGTAAGGTTATGGAATTTGGGTTTAATCATCGATCCTTTATGCTTTGATGGATGTTCAAACCCTGTCCATTGCTCCCACTTTACATATGCTGGAAAACGTTGAGGAATTTGGCATTACACCAGCCAATTACTCTTGGTCAAAATTTCCTAAAGCCTTTTTAACAAATCCATTTTATGAGGTTCCTGCAACCACGACATTGCATGAGATGACGTTTCTTTGGAGCGTGTTGTCCAGCAATTCGCGTGCATTGTCTATGCCCAGCCAATTGGATTGGCTCAAAAGTTTTCTACGGCTTTTCAATAGATTCATTTTGTTTATATCCTGCAATCGTCGTGGACCATGACGCCACATTTCGCTGAGGCATTTTGTCAAACAACTCGCGTGCCTTGTGTATGCTTCCACAATTTTGTGTACATATCTACCACGACAGTTGCAATTATAAAACTTAAAAAAATTCCTGTATCTTATTTTGGCGCAGACAGGGATGATGCTGGCAAGGGTTGTGGATTTTAGATTTATACCTGCCAATTGCATATGCGTGAAAGTTCCTAGAACCTTTTGAACAAATTCATTTTGAGTTTATGCTGCGACCATTGCAACCCATGCAACTGCGTTTCTTCGAGGCAATATGTCAGACAGTTCATGCGCTTTTGTAGAAGCTGTTGGGTTCGTTGAAGCTCAAATATTCCTTCTAATTATAATGGCGGCAGTATTTTTCACATTCTAAACGGATGTTTCTTTGTAACTGATTTTTTTTTGGCATTATTTGTTAATTTAGAAGTCGACCGTTTTGGTAGATTTTTATATTTTGGAGATGGGATTGAGTTTTAAAAGCTGATGCTACTATTTGAATGTAAATTGTATTGAGAATTAATAAAAGAGAATCCCTGTTGAAAGTGGATGTAGCCATTGTTGGGCGAACCACTATAAATCTTATGTTCTTCTCTGTTTTTTAGATCTTTAAATTCTATTTTTATCTTTCTGCAATTTTTTCTTTCATTTTGTTGTTGCAATTTTATCAACATTTGGTATCAGAGCTTCGTTCCGGAGCTCAGTGATGAAGTGTTTCTTTTGAAACTAGTGAAGATTTTTTTGAGCCATGGACGATGCAGACAAATGGAAGATTGAAAAGTTCGTAGATCAAAACTTCGGTCTGTGGAAGGTGCAAATTGAATTGTTACTCATCAAACAGGATCTCTCCAATGCACTTGCAGACAAATCGAAAGGGCAAGATTCTTTATCAGACGAAGATTGGGAGAAACTGGACGGAAAAGCAAGAACAACCATTTTTCTTTCTCTATGTAGCAATGTTTTATTTAATGTTTTAGCTGAGAAGATAACACAAGAGCTATGGGATAAACTTTCTTCAATGTACTAGATGACATCGACATCAAATAAGGTATTCATTTTGAAAAAAGTTGTATAATTTAAAAATGAGAGAAGGTGGGATTATGTCAAATCACCTTAATGAATTCAATACCTTAGTCACTCAATTGATTTTAGTGGGTATAACTTAGATGATGAAATCAAGACAATTTTATTATTATTTTATTGATCGAATAACTAGGAAGGTGTGGTGATGGCAGTTAGCACTTCGGTGGCCGCCAAAAGTAAATTAAAATTTGATGATGTTGCAACCACTCTTCTTAGCGAAGACATGAGGAGAAAGAATCAAGAGCCCTCATCCAATGATGCCTTGATTGCTATAAGTACTAACAATAGAGGAAGGGGTCAAGATAGAGGCATAAATAATGAAGTAGGAAGATCGAAGTCCAAGGACCGAAATGAAGAATGTTGGTTTTGTGGCAAGTAAAGTCATATAAAAAGGAACTGTTGGAACTATAAAAAGGCACAAGAAAAGGTGATCAATAACGAATCCAACACAACATACCAAGAAGATGCAGGTGTTCTTATTTTAACCAAAGAAGAAATTCCAACTAATGGTTGGGTGCTTGATTCAGGTTCATCGTTTCATGTCACTCTGTGCAAGGAGTATTTCAAAAATCTACAAATTGTTGACTTTGGTAAGGTTTTTCTGGGTAACAATGAATCTTGTGATGCTGTTGGAAAATGAGATATTTCATTAAAACTGAAAAAATGGATATAATTGGCTGTTACGTGATGTTAGATATGTTCCCCAACTCAAACAAAATATAATCTCGGCTGGACAATTGGGTTCTCAAGGTTGTGAAATTAATTTTGAATCAAATAGATGCAAAATTAAAAAGGGGGCCTTGGTAATTGTAAGGGGCAACAAATTAGGAACCTTGTATGTAATAGAGAGTCATGCTGAAGTGGGAGTTCATCCTACTTCAGATTCGTCATTGTGTGACATATGGACTACTCAGATTTCTTTTTTGAATCAATTAGATGCTGAAACTGATTATGTTATTAATGATTTTCTTAGTATGCTTGACAATGAAAGTTTTGGGGATCAATTAGATGATGGTGAGGAATTTGATGCCATAGAGCTTGGGGCAGATGAAATTGATGGTGATTCTAAGTTGGGGCAGAGTGTAGGTTGTGATCAATATATTGGACTAGAAGATAAAGGACTTGTGTGGAAGCTTGTGACTCTACTATTTTCTGTTGTTAGCGGCAAATTTGGCCTTCTTTCGGGCATTTTTTAGTTTTGCATGTGGGTCACAAGAGGTGTCTTTTTGCATTCTTTGAATGTCATTGGATGGGGTTAGGTGGATGCTTTGACGAAGATCATAACAAGGGAGAAGTTCATGTTTTGTAGGACTTCTCTTAGAATTGTCCAGATGTGACAATAAATCTGCCATAGGGATATTTCTGTGCAACTCCCTCAAGCAATATTTGGTCTTCAAGTGGGAGATTGTTGGGTTCGGTGAAGCCCAAATATTCCTTCTAATTATAATGACAGTATCTCTCACACTCGAAACAAATGCCTCTTTGTAATTGACTCTTTTTTGGCATGTATTTGCTAATTTAGAAGTTGACCGTTTTGGTAGATTTTTCTATTTGGGAGATGAGACTGAGTTTTAAAAGCTACTACTGCTTGAATGCAGATTGCATTGAGAATTAATAAAAGAGAATCCCCGTTGAAAGTGGATGTAGCCATTGTTGGGCGAACCACTATAAATCTTGTGTTCTTCTCTATTTTTTAGATCTTTAAATTCTATTCTTATCTTTATGCAATTTCTTCTTTCATTTTGTTGCTGTAATTTTATCAATAGAAGCCTCCACATTTTGCATGCATGTATGCGAAGGCCCTCACAACTACAAGAATATGTTTATACATAAATATCCTTCCATGCAGGTCAATAATAATCTAGCAAGAATAAAAACCAAATTTTCTTTGTGAATGCCACAAACTGTGGATGAAGATTGGCACATCTTGACAACTGCAAATTGGATTTGTTTGAAAATCTCTAATATCAATTTTGTGCATACCCTACAGCTGTGGCATACTAGGAGATAACATTTCTTTGAGGCATTATTTCAAATAGTTCACGTGCCATTTCTATGATTCAACATTTCACATACATGTCAACTTGGGCACCACGATTACAATCTTCCACAATTTTTTTTTATCTTTCGTGCTTTGATGGATGGTCATACCTTGTTTTAGATACTCCATATTGGCACCAATTGGAAGATATTGTCAACCATGTGGCATTGGATTGGCTTTGAAATTTTCCACTTGTTTTTCTTTGAAAGCTTCTAAAGGTTCTTTGAAAATACCATCATATCGCGCCTCATGTAATAATTGTTTTCCAGATGACCATACATATTTTAGCCATTTTGTCAAATAGTTAGCACGCGTCCTTGCTATTTCATGTTAGGAAAATGAAGGTGTCTCAAACTTTTTTTTTTCATAGCATTGATTATTTAGATATTTAATGATAATAAACTTCTCATGTTGTCTTGTGAAGTTATAACCTCCAGTTTCTATTTTTGAGGAGTCAATGGGATGTTGTCGTTTATAGGTGGAGTTGTGCATGAAGGAATTTTTTATTTTTGTGTTGAGTTTGCATGGAATGTGAGTTTTTGAGGTGCATAACTATTGTTTGGAAAGTGTAGGTTTTGCATGTGCAGGTCTAGTGACAATTGGCAGTTGTAGTGTTGCATGTGGTGACAATTGAAAACTTAATATTATGAATGCGTAGTGGTTTTGGTGCTTTCCATGTTGTATCTTCAACCTTTGATAGTTGATTTAGAAATGTTTAATTTATGCATTGTAAGCTCTTGTATATTGAGCACTTATATTTTAGAGTTGTATGATGTCATTGTGAGATACCGTTATGCTATCGGATTGACTCCAGAATTGTAACACAATCAAAATTTTGTAAAGGCTTGCAATGCGAGTGTATTGTAACGATTTGTTTACATATACTACATTGTTTAGGCTTTTGGATTGTGGGGATTTTCTCCTGAAAGGGTTTTCCCCCATATATTTGGTGTTATGTGTTTTTTTATTGTATCTCTGATGCTATTTGGTTTACTTGTTATGTAGATCTTCTTTGTTGTAATTGAATACTAGTTTGATACTATAGAAATTTGCACATTCTCTTCTCTGATAGATTGGTGTTGGAAGATTTTCTGTGTACTTGAATTCCTTTCAGTTGGTATCAGAGCTTGATCACCTCTGTTTCCTATTGTGGGTTAAAGGGTTTTTTGTACTGATTTTATTTTGAGTGGGTGCCTGTTGCAATTTTTTTTGTTGACCCTATTATAGGAAGTAGATGGTGAGCACATTTGGTAGATTTCAAATAGAGAAGTTTAGCGGAGCCAACTTTGAGTTGTCCAAGAAGCTCAAGATGGAAGACATGCTTGTAGACTATGACTTGTGAACATTTATTTATGGAACTATGCCAACAGGCATGAAATAAGAAGATTGGGATCTGATGGATTGAAAGGCTAAGGGTCTAATAAGGATTTTTTTAGCTAATTCAATACTCCTAAACGTCCATGAAGAGAAGATTGTTGCACTTCTCTGGAAGAAAATTGTTTTGATTTATCAAGCTAAATCCTTAGTAAATAATTTTTTCCTATGAAAGAAGATGTATTCTCTACAAATGGAGGAAGGAGAATCTTTTGTAGATCACCTGAATACATTCAACATGCTTGTTGCCTAGTTGAACTCTATTTGTGTGAAAATGGAGGATTGTTGCATGACCTTTTTGTGCTCACTGTTGGATTCTTGGGACCACCTTGTCATGGCCATTGGAAGTACTACTACCACTCTTAAGATGGATGAATTAGTTGCATAATTGCTATTTGAAGAGATACAGAGAAAATATTTTGAAATAGCTAAGGATGCTCTGGTGGTTTGAGGAAGAACAAAAGAAAAGGTAAAATGAAGAACACAAAGCAAGAGAAGTCAGAATCCAAATCTTGTGGGAGATCTAAGTCTCCTAGTAAGACCAAGGTGAAAAATTGGAATTGCAAAAAATTTGGTCTATAGCGCCTCTCATGTTATTGATACTTTTGATACTGCTTTGGTGTGTGTTTGATTCAACTGGATTTATGGTTATGTTCTGATGCATACTTGGTAGTGTTATGCCTTGCATAACCACCCCATATTTTTCCTTGGTCAACTGGTGTCCGCCTTTCTGTTTTCTGTCCTTGGTTGTTTTTCAACAAAGTTTGGAGTTTTTCTTTATTCCAAGTGCTTTGTTTTCCTTTTGTTTTGGCCGAACCGAAACTGGAACATAATCTAGTTTGAAACTTGTTTTGAGGATTCCATTCCATTTCTAGTCCCACTTGTCTCTTCGTTGGTTTTTTGGGTTTGTCTTTGTTGTTTTGCCAGAGTCGGAGCCAGAATGGATATTAAGTCTAAGATTTATATATAGTCTCAAACTTGTTTCCATCCAGCCTCCGCCTTTGCCTTTTGGTTTGTTTGTTTGGAATTGAGATCGGTGTTGTTTTTCTTGTTTCGATCTCGGTGTTTTCCTTTTGGTTCTTTCTTTCCTTTTCTTCTTTGTTGGCAGAACCGGAATCGGAACTAGAACCAAACTTGAAACTTGGATGAAGTTTCCAAATCAACTTCCATTCCGTTTTAGGTCCCACCTTTCTTTCTGTTGTCTGACTTTACTTCAGTCACACAATAGTCTTGTGCCTGTTCCCTCCATGGTTCCACATCCGATCTACTACATTAATGGAATTAATTACAGGCACCTTACATGTATGAATCTAGATTTTTAACCTTAATTAAGGGTAACTCGCTGGTTATTATCACTGTTTAAAGAGTAAAATCGAACTAGAGCTGTGGTAGAGCATTTGGGAACACAATTCAATTGGGTGAGGCATTTGCACACGGATTCGCATCAAGGGCTAGCCTATTGGATTGCGTTTGGAGGTAGGGTTTCTATTCTTCATTTTCTGTTCATGTTTTGTTTGGTATGTTGTTCTTCGCGTGGGTTCGTAGCTCTTCATTTTCATTTGAATCCTTGCTGTTTGCTTTGCCTTTCTTCTCTTTTGTTCTTTTTTTTCTTGTCTTTGGTTTGTCTTTTATAATATTGTTTGTCATTTTTCTTGTTTGTTTGTTTTGGCACGACTGTTTTCACATTTTCTTCGTGCCCGTATCATGGTGCCTTGGGTTTTTGGGGGTGTCGATCATCTGCTACATTATTTTATGGTGTTCTTTGATCTGTGGCTTTACCTTCCGATTATTTTACATATTGGCTTACTAGTTTCGAGTAGGGTTAAGTTGTGCCCTAATTATTTGAGTCAAAGGGTTTTTATGCGCGTCTATGTTTAAATTAGAAAATGGTGCCCTAGTTGCTAGGTTTCTTCTCGGTCATATGTGGATGGTTTCATATTGTTATTTTAAGCCTCCTTGGTTTGTCAGGTAACCTCATTTTTAGGTTATGACACTAACTCATTTGATTGAAAAATCCGACGAAAACTTTTGACGATAGCTATATAATCAGATGTATCGTCGGGCACTTGTGCAAATTTTCATTTTTTAAAAATTTTAGCCCCGACGTTCGTCAGAATTTCGATGAACCTTATTTTTCTTCTACGTTTCGACGAAGATCTCTCACCGAAATTTCGACCGGCTTGCAAAGTTAAATTGTGGCGGACATAAATAAAAATGAGCTCGACTATTTATTGTGACAGTGTTTTGCTCGATGAGTTTCTTGGGTCAAAAATCAGAAAAAACTCAAGAAGATATCGTCAGATTGAGGGTAGTCATTGTCTCTTTCCAGAATTCATTTGTGAAGTCAGATTTGTACTTCTAGGTTTGAAAATCATATTTTAAAGCAACATCTCATCAGATTTCATTTTTAGTCTTGTACATTTTCAAAATTTCATTTTCAGATTTTAGACCCGACTTCACAAATTCTTTAAAAAGGAATTGTTTATAACTAATGGAAAATTCTTGATGGATTTGGACAAAGATTATATTTTCGAGGTTTCAATTTTAACCCTAATGATCAATTTTCAGTAGATCTGGGAGCCATAACTAGATAATATCAAAGGTGTTGATTATTTTTTACTATAACCAAGTTTATCTTCTAGACACATAGCATATAAAATCTCAGATAATACTGCCTTACAATACCATCAATCTATATTCTAACCCAATACTACTTATCAAATCCCTATATGAACATATTCACCTACAAGTTATAACCTCACTAAAGCATTTTAATTAATTCCTTGAATTAAAGCCAAAATGAGAATTACACACACCATAACAATGAGATGAATAGAATAACCCTTGATCATTTTATTCAAGATAATAATATATTCATACAATGGAGAGACATGAGCTTGAAATGAGTAATTTTCATTCAGATGCTAGTACTGTCTTGAAAATTAAGTACCCATGAAACTAAAACCTACAACAGAATGACACCAAACCTAAGAATAGCATCTTCACTATAATATTAGGCTCTTTAGAAATTCGCTCTACAACTTCACTTAGACTCGACCTAAAGATATCTAACTTGCTAACCCGTATTTTTGATCCTGAAATCCTTCTTATAGGGAGAATGAAGGAGCAACAAGCATTGGACCATAAATACACCTGTCACTGGTTACTTGGACCACCTTATGACATTTCAAAAATTGGTTACAATAGCTGAGTCTCTAGATAATATTCTTGTTCACCTGGTCCACTGGAGAATAACTGTTGCATTTGCCAAACTTCGAAAAATTGCACCAAAAATGCCACCAAGACATAGCCAAAATTTGTTATAACCATAACCGTTGAGTTGTTAATTGTCGGTTGTGGACTCTGTCCTACTCTTCTTCAGTTAAGTACTTGTCTACCCATCCTTGATATTCCTCATCCATTGGCCAATTAAAATTTACCACCTCATTTACCTTGGCACTGTAAGGTGTATACTTTACTGCTACTTGATTCACCTCCCTTTCAAAAGATTCCAAAAATGTGCTAGTGTTAATGAGATATTTAAAGCAACAGACTAAAAAATGAAAAAATGAAGGTTAAGGCCTTGTTGGTTGTTTTTACTGTAACCAAGTTTATCTTCTATTCTACTTATAGAATTGCCAATTCTAATCGAGGGCAGCTCGAAGGACCTGGACCAACTGACGAGGATTTTAACAATAAACCTCCTACACTTTGCCAGGAGGTCGGTCCCTATAATGTGTTTATAATCTCTGCATCGAACTTATAAACAATCATTAAAAATTAACAGATAATCCCTTTTAATAGCTCAACAGAATAGGATAATACTGAATTGAGTTGGATTTTCATCAGTAATACCAACTACTTGGAGTATGAGATAATTACAACAATATTTCACAACTTAAGATAGTCATTTAATTTTGCAATTTGGTAGCAAGCTCTAAGCAAAGACAAACATACACAGAACCTCACACATGCATACGATTTAAACTAGTGCCATATACCATTGGAGAGTCAAGTTCACAAACATTTAAAATCCCATGACAGGTTCAAACACATAGCATATAAAATATCTGACAACAATTGCCTTACAACATCATCAATTTATATCCTAACCCAATACTTCTTACAAAATCCCTTTATAAACACATCCATCTATAACTCCAATCAAGAATTTTAATTAATCATTTGAATTAAAGCCAAAATGGAAGTCATACACACCACAACAGTGAGATGAATGCAATAACCCTTGATTATATTATTCAAAATTATGATATGCTTATACAAAGGAGAGACATGAGCTTGAAATGAATCATGATAACATAAATGCTAGTACTATTATGAAACATCAAACCTTCATAAACCCAAAATCCGACTACAGAATGACACAAAACCTAAACCATATCAACTTGCTCTGCAACTATGCTTAGACTCGACCTCAAAATATCTAACTTGCCAACCCTTATTTCTGGCCTTGAAATCCTTCTTATAGAGAATGAAGGAGCAAACAAGCATTGGGCCAGAAAATACACATGTCACCGGTCAATTGGACCACCTTGTGACCTTTCAAAAATATGATTACAATCGCCAAGTCCCGAAGCATCTTCTTGTTAATTCCACTTATTAGGGAATAGCTGCTCCATTTGCAAAACCTCAAAACCTGCGCCAAAAAGCCACCATGGAGACAAAACCATAATCAGTTACAACTATAACTGCTGAGCTGTTAGTCGCTGGTAGTAGACTCTGTTTTACTCCTCTTTGATTAAATAATTTTCCACCAATTTCTAATACTCTTCATCCGTTGGCCAATCAAAATTCACCACCTCATTCACCTTAGTATTGTAAGGTGTAAATTTCACTACAACCTAATTGGCTTCTCTTTCAAAAGATTATAAGAATGTGCTGGTATTAATTATTTTATCCATGTTACTTACCAACAAATCATAATCAAAATCATCACAAATCAATTTTATTTGTGCATTAATAACTTCTTTTTCCCTTTCCTACCACTGCTACAATGTTTTAACATTTCCTTGTGCATTAGTGATGTCTGGAAAAAATGTATCATTCCAGTCACCAAAGCTCTTTACTAGCTCCCTAATTGTTCTACTCAAATCATCAGGTAGGGCCTGGAATCCCTTCAATGATTTCACAAAGATTTGAGTAGGCTTCAATGACTGGGGCCTATTGTCTGCATCAAACCTAGAAGCCTTATACATAACATCTAGATCGTCGGCCCTAGGGATCCACTTCTCAGCCAATGGAAAAACTATTTGCCGATCCCTATTGATATTTTTTATTCCATCCAACCTCTCATTTAAATGCCTGAAAGTTGTGTCCACCACCTATTTTTGTTTGGCAGTTGCATCATCCTCACTTTCCTTTAAGGCAACCTGTAATTCTGTGATCTTATTTAACATTTGCTTCTTGGTGGGATCCACAGAATACTCCACTTCTTCTTCAACTAGACCCGGTGTAGGACTGAGAGCAGATGTCTGGATGGGGGATCCTGGAGTAGAAACAATTGGAATAGTAGGGGGAAATGATCTTGAAGTAGGAGGTAATTCTCTCATACCAGGAGCACTGGAGGATTCTCCCACCTGCCCATATTTCAGCCTATCTACTTCAGATTGCAGCTCAACATTCCTTTGCTGCATCCTACTATATTCTCCAATTATTATGTTGTACTTCTCCATTAGACTATTCTTTTCAGCCTCTTCTCTCCCAGCTATCTTTTGGGCCAATTTGGCCAAATTAACTGTTAGGATTGTAGCTTCTGTTGTTGAAGTTTCAGAAGCTCTCTTGATAATTATCACTCCCCTTAGGTTTGGACTAATATCTGTTACATTTGGTTTTCTTCCCTGGGATGCCAACGCCCATATGGCCAGAGTTTCATACTCCTCACTGAAGGCATAATCTTGCAAAGCTTCCTTAACCTCTTTTTTAGTGTTTTGCATAGGATGCTTGGACTATATGATAGCATTGAATGCTATAGCATCAGCTATGTCTGACTTAGGAAAAATTAGGACACCAGCCTGGGTCACAAGTCTCCTTCCTTCCTCAGGAGTGATGTTTTTGAATTCCTCCATCAGTTCAACCTTGACCTCATCATCATTCTCCTGCTCAGACCTATCAGGCCTTGATTCTCTCATTCTCTTGCATTTATCCTAGTATTCCTCTAGTTTCATCCTCCAAATTAGTTGCAAGAATACAAGTCTTCACAAAGGCATCATCATCTAAGAATGCCTTACAGGCCTCCATTCTGACATCTTGTACACACTACCCCTTTATATCCATATCAAACAACACCAATTATGTTGATCTAGGAGGGGAAGGGATACCAAGCTGTATGTCTTGATTAGTCGCAATTATCTCATCCATCAGAACCTCTTGTGTTTCCTCAATCTTTTGCCTCTTAGGGCTTGGCTCTAATGGTAGCACTGTAGGATCACTTCTTGGTGGTGAATCTAAATCCACAATCCTTATCCCTCCAGGTGCTCTAATCCTTGGGGCTGGCTGTGATGATGCTTTCACTATTTGTTTTCCCTTCCTATCCCCCTCATCCTCCTCACTGCTATGATTCCTCTTTCTCTTGTATAGAGGATTGTCAACTAGGGGTTGATAAGTTGGCCTTGTTTCCTCAAGCCTCTCCTCTGGTCTTTGAATTCCAAAGTCCATTTCCAAATTGACCTTCTTGGTCATCAAGGTGCCCATGATCCCTTTAAAATTATCCAACAAGAAAGAAATTCTCTTGTGGAATGGAGTAAACTCCATTAATGGATCATATTTTAGATCCATTCTATGCACCATGGCCAACAACTTCTCATAGGAAATCCGTTTTTCTTTATTCAATTCCTACCTATTCAAATCAAATTCATTTTTGATTAGGTCCTCAGGAAAATTGAATTCATGTACAAATCTGCCACCTTTAATTCGTTGCCTAAACAAGGCAAACAATCCCTCAGGGTCATGTTGCCTCCTAGATCCACTCTTCAAATGATAGTAATAAAAAAACCTTCCAAAGTGGACCCATCCTCCCTTGGAAAAGACAAAATCTGAAACAACAGTATAATCAGGGAACAAAGTCCCTTTTCCTCTCCCTGTCAGGTTGTCTTCATGAATACAACCTAGCTGCCACATGACCTCAAAAAATTCCATCCTTGATGGTACATTATATGGGTGAATGTGAGGGGTTCCCTAGAAACCAAACACCCTTAGGACAGTGCTCACAAGGTACAAAATGATGTCACCCCAATTGTGGTAGACCTTTAAATCAAGCTTCCTCACCTTTGGTTGGAGGAAGTCATGCAAATCTTCAGGAACTCTTGGCACATTTACCACCAACCTAGTTCTAAGTCTGGAGGCAAAGCAGTTATCAAACTGCACAAAGGTGGCACCTCCCCTATTGTAAGATAAATATCCACTCTAGAGTTGTACTGGTAACCTTACTCCATTCACCTCTTGCCTCAACTCCATCTTCTCTCAGAAGAAGTCGTCATTCCTATACAGGAACATATGCATTAACAGGGAGTACCGAAGGAAAGGAGTGATGAAATCACCCACAAGTAACTTCAGCAAACCACCATGTATCTTTTCTGCAAGAAAATATGCATAGTCATACACCATGGAGAAATTGGGATGCTAAATTTGAGCCCCCATAAACATATATGCAATGGGCATCACTGTATTTGGGTTGAATCCCAAAATCTGGCACATTGAATAAAATGTTACCAAAAAGTGATTGGAAAAATAGCTTAGCCTAAAAGGCTCTTGGTCATTTGGGCTGATGTGAATCATTGAACTGCTTGCCCTGGCTAGGTGATGATGAAGTAACTTTAATCTGAAAAGAGGCTTTGACGTCACATATTCCTGCCTAATTTCCTCAAAATCAATTCGGACCAAGAATGAGCTAGACTCACTCAAATCAAAAACCTACTG
The DNA here is from genome assembly GCA_007115665.2 of Sequoiadendron giganteum. Taxonomy (NCBI): domain Eukaryota; kingdom Viridiplantae; phylum Streptophyta; class Pinopsida; order Cupressales; family Cupressaceae; genus Sequoiadendron; species Sequoiadendron giganteum. The sequence continues at coordinate 26,730,724 of CM021107.1, read as the reverse complement.
AATTTCAACTGCACTTATGCTCAGCAGAATCCCACCATCATTATCCCTGATTACCCTTGTAATTGGGTCATAATGTGCAACCATTGCTTTGAGTAGGTCCATGTTAGGAAACACATTCAACACTGCTAGTTTCCCCATCTCGTATCTCCAGCCATTTGAAAAAGGGTGGGGTAGGTTTCTCTGTCCATACCATAGCCTAAACATTTCTAGACCTGTCATTAGAACCCTAGCATCTGCAATATTATAGTTTTTGCACACTAGTCCCTTGCCCAGGGTTCTTCCATTCATTAAAACCATACCCCTTCTTCTGTCATTTGTCGATAGTGGGAGTTGATCCAAAAAATCATCATATAAATTCCTTTTCAAATAATCAACATGGCCAGAGTACTACTTCGGTGGCATCATATCAAACAACTAGGGCTTTCTTAAAATTCAAATTCTTGAACAAACTAGGGCTACCCAGAAAACGAAACTACAACACAACTATGCAATTTCCAACAATTCAAATGAACCAATAACCCTATAACAATAATCAACAACCCCCAGACCAACACACTACAAATTTTCACAAGAATCCTAGTCAAAATAAACCAGTGATACAAAAAGTAACTCACGGGATTTCACAACTTGCAGAGAACCAAACCTTCGCTGTGATTGCTTGAAAATTTTTATCTCTAGCTCTGAATCGCTTTGAAAACACTTGAATGATTTTGTGGTGAAGATAGAATGAAATCAAATACTTTATGTTGATTGAATTTAGCCAATAGACATCTCATCCAACATTAAAGCCCATTTGCAAGCCGCGCCAATGACTCCAATCGCATTTGATGCGAATTTAAACTTCAGCCATCGATCTTTTGTTTTTGTCAGATCATCGAATGGCCACCTTAAAAAAGGCTGATGTAATCTCCATGTCAGCGTCAAGGGCCCACCACAATGCACAGCTCCAAAGGGATACACGTGGCACCCGCCCATGATATCGCAATCACTAAACACCCCGCGTCTTTAGATCACGCGATGGCGGGCAACCATTGATTCCCACCACTAACGATCGTGTTCACTCATAGCAATCAGCAGCACCAAACATAACCGTCGAGCAAATTTTTATCAAGATTAGAAAACCGTCGTCGATCTCGAGCACGTGCATCTCACAGCTCTTTTAGTAACCCACCTTTTAAAGTATTAAAGTCCGATACAAATATTAAACACTTTATTAATCCTTCTTCGGCATTAGCAACTGAGACACGTGATGCCAACCCATGATATCACAATTAGTTGAAACCCATCAGTGATGTCATCATGAGATTGCGGGGAACGGTCAAGGTCAACTGTAGGATGATCAACGGTCATTAAAATACACTCCCTGCAAAATAAGATAATTATTAGAAGGGGGAAAGGGGACATTTCCTAGGTCGACGACACACAATGGCATAAAGTTTTTCTTAAAGCACGGGGCATGGGCCGACCTAGACTTAGGAAATAATAACGTTGAGGTGAAATATTAACACAATGTATTAAAGGGGCCCAACCTAGACAAGTCAATGGGGCATAAGTCATTTTAAAACCTCCCCTAAAAGGTAATGACGAAATATATCCAACCTAGGGTTTAAGATAGAATATTATGATTTCATGAAGGTAAAAATAAAACCCCAACCCTAGGCTCCTCCAGAATAGCATGATAAACCAGTAATGTGGCAGAAAATCAATGGAACTCAAGGAATGAAATTTGAGGCTCCATTAGGCCTCTCTATTTTTCTCAGTTCATTTAAACTTTTTAGATGCTACCAAACATCTAGAAAGCTATAACTATCATGCAAATTATATGATTTCTATTTGTTTTGTACTTTGGAACAGTTTAGAAGATGAAATTGTCTCCTCATGTAGAAGTATAAGCTGCCATATTCCTTCAAAAGTTGGTACAAGAATCAAAAGATGAGCCTATCAAGTTGGAAAAAGAAATTTTTGTGGTAAGAAGAATTGATTTTGACATGAATGACATGTTGTAATAGCTTTATTAAGTAATACAGTTTATTTAGTTATTTGACAATTTGGTGGTTTGTGTGTAGATATGCCACCATATGAAACTGAATGGAAAAGAGCACTCCTTACCTTATCAAGTAATATCCAGGTAAGATATAAAAAATAACTTGTGCTTTTAGTGAAACTGGTCAACCTACTCATGCTTTTGCATGCTTAATTTTTTCCTTTTGGATTGAGCTACTTATGATAAATTTTTAACTTTCCTTGCAACCTCTGTATTACCCTCTCAAGTTTTTAACTGGTTAAAAGCAATCTCTTATAAAGGATATAAAATTCCTTAGTACTTTATATTGTCCTGTATGTTAAGGGAGGCATCTAACTATTCTTTATATAATTCAACTTTATTTGAGAGTAAGCATATTTAATCTCTATGTGGTAGATTCAGACACTAAAATGATATCATCCTTATTCAACCATACACTAATTTTTGTCAGATGGATGTAATCATTAAGGAAGACACTTTCATTATTCCCTTAATGGATTGAATTTTCAAGGAGGCCATCTAATAGTGTTGCCTATTGATATCCAAAGTAGGGATGTGAATAAGACTGATGACTATGCAGGCTATATTGTAGATAAAATTCATAGATCTTTTAACTTTATCAAGGCATATAATAGGGTGGTCCACTTCAAATGAAACTCTTTATTATGCCATACTATTTTATTTTCAGAATTCATTTGTGAAGTTAGATTTGTACTTCTAGGTTTGAAAATCATATTTTAAAGCAACATCTCATCAGATTTCATTTTTAGACTTGTGCATTTTGAGAATTTCATTTCTAGATTTTGTTGTGCAAGTTCAATATTATGATTTTAGGAGTCTAACAGTTGGAAATCATAGTAAAATCAAAATTTAATAATTTTTGGAATTAGCATTTTAAAGTGTTGTTTGGGGTCATTAACTTTAGACTATCTTCTCTTTTGCAGGGGTGGTTGCATGCCAAATTTTTTTGGTGTAAAATATCATAATTATTAGATTATGTTACCTGTCTATGATTAAAAATTATTGGAGTGTAAGTTTGATATTTTTTGAAGATCTAAATATTGAAGCTTGGTAAAGAAAAATGATTCAGATAATATTAGTCCAGAACAAAATGAAGAGTCACTTGATAGATTGTGGGCTAGATTGAAAATAAAAGGTGATGGGAAATGTTATTGTCCTTGCAATAATTGCAAGGGCTTAAAGATGAGAAGACTTTTAATCACAATAGTTGAAAAACATTGTAGGTAGCATGATCATGTTGAAGGGGGGCATGGTTTTCATCTATTGGTAAGTTGTTCATTATATGTGTTTATATTGATTGAATTAGTAAATGTTTATATTGTTTTAAAATTATATATATATATATAATCACTTGATCATGATCATGGTTTATTTGTGTCTGTCATTATTATAAAGGTGGGGCACCCTAGGGCACATGGATTATCATGGCCTAGAGAATGTGGTTTTCAAGCAGAGGAACATGGAGCTATGAATATCAAAGATGAAGTTAATGATCCTATGGAAGAAGATGATCATGTGCCAGAAAACACAGTTGAAGATAATGGTACAAATACATTGATCCATGACACATGTAGTGGCAGAGCTAATCATGTTGATCAAGATGACTTTGATGATGTTCATGATTTACATATACTTGAGAAGGCATACGAGCCCCTTTATGAAGGCTCCCAAACAACTCTTCTCTTTGCCATATTGTTGCTAGTGAACTTGAAGGTTATGAATGGTTTATCCAACATAGCAATCTCACGGATGTTAAAGTATGTCATATATGTCATCTTTTTTCATCTATTTTAATTGTTGTTAGTTCATCGCTAGTAAATAAAGGATGAAGTATGTACGATTAATATTCTTGATATTAACAAATTGTTTTTTGTTGTAGATTGATTGGTGAATTTTTGTTACCAGCATCAAATATTTTACCTCGCTCATACCGAGATTTATCTGGCATTATGAAAGATATTGGAATGGAGTATCAAGCAATAGATGCATGTCCCAATGATCATATTATATATCATAAACAACATGAATTTGCAATAGAATGCCCAGAATGTCATATCTTTAGATATCGAACAGATCAACTAATAAAAAAGGTGCCTTGCAAGGTTCTTCGTTATATTCCCATTATTCCACGTATGCAACAATTATTTAGGTGCGAAAGCTTAGCGCAATTTATGGATTACCATGAATGGAATAGAAGTGGAGATGACATTCTTCGAATGCCTGCGGATGGTTATGAAATTAGGGACATGGAGGAAAAATGGCCACATAGTTTTTGGAAACTCGACTTATAGGATTTTGATCCTAAATAATATATTGTGGACAAGTAGTTGCTTAGTAAACCTGAAAGGTTATTTCAGTTTAGCAAATGATGATAGGGTTGTATAAACCAAAATCATACCATGAGACATTCATTTGAATAAATGTGCTATATGTATTATTTTAGTCAAATAAGTAAAACGGTGGACTAAATCTTGAATGAAATGTAAACTTCTAAAATTGATGTTTGGACAATTATATGGAGAGAATGGAAGTTCCATTAAAACTGAAAAAAGGCTTGGATATAATCATAGACTTGATAAATGTCGAAAAGGAATAATAGAATGAAGTGATCGATGAAACCTAATTGATAACAAAGTTTAAGTGTGGAGCAGTGTCAAAATTTATAAGTGTCTAAGAGCAAGGTTATGGCCGAGATGGACAAGTAATTAAGGGAAAGTACTTTATGGTAAGGATAATGAATGTGTAAGTGGCAGATGGACTCGAGTTATGAGTTTTCTAAAAGTGTAAATTCAAAGGAAAGGATTGGACCCACGATGTAGTGTACAATACATCGACATTCCTCTTCCATTTGGGTTATACTAAGGATAAATTCATGGACCAATGAATTCCGATCACTAAGTATAGTTTTTATTTTATATTGGATATATTTATAGAACAAAGCTCTTTGGGAGAGTAAGGATGTGTGAAGCATATGGGAAATCCCTATGTGATAGTAAGGACACTTGAAGCAAGGTCTAGAAAAGACAAGATTACTGTATAGAATGTGTTTTGTAAATCTTACGTATTTTGGGAAATCATTAAAGTTGGCTACAAGATTTATGGGACCATTTGATGTACTGGAAGTCATGAATCCAGTTGCTGATAGACTAGTGTTAATTGGGATAGTACTCAGTACAAGGTCCAGTGGGACCAGTATACTGAGGATAGTGCTATATGGGAGGATTATGTGATGATTGACCGTCATTTTTCTCATTTGATTTCATAGATTAGTATTTGCTTAATGCATGCGATACTTGATACTCTGGTTTATAATTCACATGTTTTGAACTTTGATAGTGTGGATGCTACTATGATTGGTTTATGCTTATGTTTGAGAACTATGCTGTTAGTTACTATTTCATTATGATCGAGATACTATTTTTTACCTATCGAGATACTATATGTTATTGATTGGGATAATATATTCTATTGATTGAGATGCTATTCTTATTAAATGATTAATAAGACATCAAGATGATGTCTCTTCCAAGAGGGGAAGGATGTTATGTATTGATTTTATCAATTATTTTATTTCGATTATTAATCATGAGAATTTCAATGTTTATGTTAGATGATTATATAGATTGAAATTGAAATTTAAATGCAAATGAAATGATTTTGAATTTATTATTATGAAATTCGGGGATTGTCATTGCTGATGAGAAATTGAGTGCAAGTCAACGCAGGAACAGGTGAACGAGAATGTAGGCAAGAACATTGTTCAGGTAGAGTCGTTTTAGCCATTAGATGTTTATGAGGATGATGGAATCTCATACAACACTTAAATAATTGGAATGCAATTTTAATGATTAAATGGTTTAATCTTTAATTATTCTAATGGCTATGCATTTGTTGAACAAAATTGCGAAAAAGAATATGTTTGTTTTAAATGGCAATTTAAATATTATTGTGAGAAAATTGATTTTATTCAATTTAGTATTTCTTTATTTAAATCTACTATTTTCAGTTGAAAATAATAATGCTTGTATTCTAAATTATTGGAAAACAAATTAGAAAAAAAAAAACGTTCAAAATGGAATTTGAAAACAAAAACAACAGTTTAGAATTTGGAAACAATTACTTCACAATCAATTTTGAATGCAATCGCAAAATGGAACTTGGAGTTAAAACCAATTTTAGCTAGGAATATTATGAATCTATTTATCGACTTTAAGTCATTGTTTTGAAATTGTTTGGATTTTATGTAGTCTAAGGAATGAAGTTTCAACTTTCTTTTGAATATAAATGAATTTATTTAAAGTATTGTCGATATTTTGAATTAAAGAGTTTCACTCTTTACATGGAATGACATAAAACAAATGATAAAGTCAAATATATTATTGGTATTTCCCTTTTTGACATTAAATTTTATTATATAGATTTAGATAAATCATCATAGGAAATTTGGGATAATTTCAATAAAATATTTGGAGCAAAAATAGTTAATTTCAACTATTTAGATTCAAAATGAGAGATATAATCACTATGTTTAATCACATAAGAAATTTGAGATCTCTCATTAAACAACTGGTAGAAGTCAAGGCTCTATTAGATGATGAAGATGCTAAGGATATTTTGTTAAATAATTTGAAAATACAACAATTTTATTTCTATGCTTAGTCCAATAACTTCTCAAACACAAGAAGATGTGATTTTGGCCCTATTAGGAGAAGAAAAAAGAACAATGGAAAAGATTTAAAAGTTGATTCTCAACATGAGAATATATTATACTTATGAGGTAATAATAATTAAAAAATAAAAATGAATGTTATTATTGTAAGAAAAAGGATCACATAGTGTGGACTTGTATAACTTGAGCCAATTATATTCTTGAGGGAGAACTTAAAGAAAAATCAAATGATGTTAGCTTAGGCTATATATATTTGTTTGTTTCAATAAACATGTTTTGTTGTGAGGAATGTAAAAATTAAGGGAGGGTGTTGGAATATTAAGATTAACATTAATAGATTCACCTTACTAACTTGTTTATTTTTGTTATTAAATAATTAGTTATATTCTTATAAGACAGTAGTTCAAATGGGAAGGTATATTTGAAAGGCTTTGTAAAAGCCATATTGTAATATATTCCCAAATGAACCGTATGATATAATTATTATTTTGAGTGTGTTTGTGTGCAGATATAAGCTCTCTTGACTTTTCCAATATATTTTGTATGCTCTATTAGCCATGATTTCATGATTAATTTTCCACATTCGACACTACTTCTTACTAACTTTGCCATCCAAATTTGGCTCTTAGACTAAATATTTCATGAAGGTGCATTTTAATTTTCTTACTATCACCTTTGGCTGAATTTTTAAATTGGTTAAACCATGCAAAAAGTGTGGTTACAATTTTGTCATTATTTCCACTTAAATGTTGGTTACAATTTTCTAATTTTCTTTCCATTTAGCTAGTCACAATTTCATACTAGCATTAAACCTTGAAAATGGCAGTTTACTTCTACTTAAAACTTGAGGTAATTTCATTAATCTCTTGCTACCTCTGGTGTTGAATTAGACTAGTTATGTCATCTAGGATTTGTTCCTCAATTTTTTTTTACTTTTTTCAAAAAAAGGTTATGATGGTTATACTTGTATTACCATGAATGGATATAAATTTGAGGATTTTGGGTGTTTTCATTCAATTTTTCATGTTTTCCCCTTAGCTCCTACTTTATGTGTGTTTTATATGGAAGCCTTTCGATATCTTTTGTCTAATAGTATTTCATGGAACCTTATTAAAGGTGCTACTTTTCGTAACTCTATAGCCCAACTATTCAATGGTAATTTTTCTAATGACTCCTTTCTCACTCTCTTGGAGGACAAACGCGACATTATTTAGGATATTTAATGCCTAGATATTTTCTGGAAAGCTTTAAGGTCAAATATATAGTGGCATAAAACTCAATGTTATAGGAAATCCTTCTTATCCAAGCCCAATTGGTTCAATTCCTATGGATAGAAGGGGGTTGATCATAAGGAAGTGTTGAGATTCCTAAGCATCTCTTTTACCTTTTAGGTTTCTCCTTTCTCTTTAAGGAAACATATCATTTCTAGAGCTGAGAAAAATTATCATATTAAATTATGAAGCCCCTTTCTTTGGCAAGGAGATTCCATGTGTGTTCAAAAATTCTTGTTGCACACATTTCCATTACTCATGTTGCTAAGATCCTTACAAATCCTCATATTTGAAGATTAAAAAAATCCAAAGGTATATTTTATGGCCTCTCTTTAACCAAGGAAAATGGTTTCACAAAGTATCCTAGGAGTTTTATTATTTCCCTCATGACTATAATAGGTTCGGCTTGCTTTATATTCACTACTCTAAATGGCGCCATAATTTTAAATTTAATTAACATAATCTAAAACCTAACGAAACCAGGTCGTAGCTCATCAAATTGGAGAAGTGAAAGGTCAATACCAATGTTGAGGAAGAGTTTGGAGGAGTGAAAACAAGGTCAATACCAATGCCGTGGAAGAGTTTGGAGCTAAAACAAGGTCAATACCAGTGCCGAGGACGAGGTTGAGCGCACTCAGGGAAAACCGATGAGCAAGGGACAATGAGTACTGTAAGTTTGGCACCCCCATTCTCTTTAACCTGCAATTTTCATGCCTAGTTTCCAAAGATCTTCTTGTACATTGGCCCCCCATTATCGTAAAATGGTATAAGATAAGACAAAAAAAATAAAATAGCTTAGTCTTTCACATTTTTATAGTGATTACTAGAGGCACATAGACCAATTCTTCATAATAGAAGAATTTGATCATACTTTTCCAATGATGGCATTATGAGAAAACCTTAGGTTAAATGAATAATTCCTAGCTAAGTTCTTGAAATCATGTCCAACCATATAAGAGAAGACCATTGCTATGTGTACTTGGATAACATGGAGAAAGGATCTTTGGGCTCTTCCATCAATCTATGTATTGTTAAATTTTAACACCTAAAAGTGAGAATGAAGAATCTTTCCTAGGATGGTGGCCAATTATACTTCTCAACACCTAGATTACAAAATCCTTGTCAATATCATTGCCATCACAATAAAACCTATTTCTTGAGATATAGTCATAGAGGTAAAAAAATTGTCTTTCTTGATAGTAGATACATTATAGACAATTCAATCCTTGCATCAGAGATTGTTGAATGGGCCCAACAAAATACTCATGATTCCCTTACTATTAAGTTGAAAGTTTGACAATGCATATGATTGCATTAAATGTCCTTTCATTTATAAAAGGTTCAAATGGATTTATTTTTAATCCTAAATTATTATCACACATTCAAAATTACAAAATACCAGTTGAATGAAGAACCTTCATTTGAAGGTGATGTCGTCATGACCTTTGAATGAAGAACCTTCATTCAAAAATGATTTCATGTGAAGACTTTCAAATGAAGGTATTTTTTATTTTAAATATTTCATGTCCAAAATGCTTTATCAAAGGAACCTTGGCATGAAGGACCTTCAAATGAATACCTTAATTCAAAGGTCCTTAATTATAAGATCCTTCATAAGAAGGTTCCTTTAATGCCATCCCATTATAGCTCTTATAATTGTTAGAGATATTTTTGTTTCGAAGTAGAGATTGGACCATCAAATAGTGTCACCATGACTCTACCAAGATATCCATCAAATTGATAAACCCTGACTTAACAACCAAAAATTCAGAAGAAAATTGCCCCTGTCAGCCCTAGGGCGTTAATTCAATGCCAAGTTTATTTCTTTAACAAACCCCTAAATGCAATGAACTTTTATACTTCTCCATCAAACTTTTCTTCTCAGCTTCTTCTCTTTCAGTTGTCTTTTGGGCCAATTTGGCCACATTTACATTCAAGTTTATAGCTTTTGTAGTTGAATTTCTAGAAGCTCTTTTGATTATTAACCCTCCCCTTAGGTTTGGATTAATATCAATAACATAGGGCACGGGCCAACCTAAACTTAGGAAGTAATAAAGCTAGGCAAAATATTTAACTCAATTTATAAAAAGGGGCCCGACCTAGACGAAACAATGAGACATAAGTCATTTTAATACCCACTCCAAAAAGGTAACGACCGAATATATCTCACCCAAGGTTTTACATGGAACATTAGGATTTTTATGAAAGCCAAGGTAAAACCCAACCTTAGGTTCCTCCCAAACAATGTAACAAGCCAAGACAAGGGAAAAACATAAATGGAGTTCAAAGAACAAGATTTGAAACTCCATCAAATCCACCATGATGCACACCAATCCACCGAGTTACAGTTCCAAGATAGTGGGTAGATTGGTGGATGTCATTTCTATTTAGCCCTCAAAACCTTACATAGGCACAACAGGGCAGTCCCTGTATTTGATTGTTTTCTCCCACAAAATAGTGATTGAGAACTTCAAAATAAATGTAAATGAAAGGGAACACATATTTATCTACACCAATGATTTCAGAGCATTTCAAGCTTGTATGGATCCATACAACACAAAAGAACTTCAAAAAAATTGTAAAAACATAGAAAATTGCTTCAAGAATGTGGTATCTGATATGAAATTTTGGTATCAACTCCTCCAACAATTGAAATGGGATGGGAATACAATATGATATAAGTGGGATAAAAAATGCATTGTTTGAAGCATCAAACCAATATGAAAAGATGAAAGAAAGTGCTAAACCCTTAAACTAATTTTTTTTCTTTTAACTTTAAGTTTGTTGGGTAGCCAATTCTTTTAAGTTATCAAATCCTACCATCATACATAATCAAAATGTTGTTGTTTCAAATGACTATGAGCACTAACTTTCACTATTTGAAGATGTTGAAACCTTGTCATAGAGAATTAGAACATTGATGCGACCACTCATCCTACCTTAAAACATACCAAAAGTCTCCTAGCAATTAGACATAGGAAGATTTAAGATGACTTAAACATTTTTTATTGCCAAAGCATAAACTTATGATGACTTTACCAGGCCTAGTACACACTCCCTCCCCGTTAACCACTTAGACATATGGAAATTAAATGTAAATTTGCTGCTATTTTTAGTCATGTAGGTGTCCAATAAACCACTTGGTGGTGTTTCCCTTCAAGTTTATTTACTTGAATGAAGAGAAAAAGTCCTTTGATTACAATTAGAGAATACATTTGACACCTTGGTTGTGTAACTGGTGGACCATAGTCACATTTAACACTTGTTACAAAGTTTGGGAGTTAAAACGTTAAGTAGATTTGATTTGTGATGGACACATTTGGATGGTAGTAACAATAACTTGCAATCTATCAAGACTTGATTACCTTATAACTTGTCAAATTCTAGCGATGAAATGATAGATTAATCATAATGTCACCTTGGGATCACATCACCATGAAAGAACTTCATCCAACATCCTTATGAGTGTAGGTACCACCAAATAGGTATTTGTCAGATTTGTCTTCCTCGAGCGAGGGAAATTTAGGAAGAGAAGAGAAAAGCGAGACATGTAGTAGGTCTAAAAGAATGAGATCAATTAGAGGTCAAAATATTAGAAGATATTTCTGTAAACACATGGAATTTTTTCTTGTTGAAGGGGGGTCATGTTCTTATGATGATGAGAGCATAGGCGACATCGAGGTGCCCTTAAGGTACAAACATCTACGGAAACAATGGGTACCCAAAGAACTTCCTCCAATAAACACTGATCTTTGTGTCAACGAGAGGATATATCACATAACACCATCGTCATTACATGGTTTGGGCCTATTTTGCATGGACGGCATAAAGGTCTATTACGAAAAAGTTATTGAGTTGATGGAGTATGTTGGACCCTATTACAGTTACAAAGATTGGATGTAGCTGGTTTGATATACACGAAGTATGCGTAGGTATGCACTATCAACAAAGTATATACAACTAAAAGATAAGGATCAAAATAAAGGAGTGGCTAGGTAAATTGAGAGGAGGCCAAAAGCATCAGGGAATATTGCAAGGTTTATAAATAGTAAATGACCTAGGTCAACAAATAAGCAACCCAATTGTATATTCGAGGTGTGAGAGGGAAACCATGTATTCGTATGTGCGATAAAATCAATAACTGCAGGGGAAGAGTTGCTAAGTGATTACAATTTGAATCGCTTAGATACAAACACAATTACTATGGGGGTGGTATGTACTATATACCATTTTACCCAACCTCCAATTAATGACTACAATATACCATTTTATTATTATGTTTTTTTTCATAAGTCTATTGGTTTCATTTCGGTAATGTTTTTTATATTTAATTTTTGTCATAGCGGGACATTGATCATATGAGAAGGCTCTGAACCAGAGTGTAGATCGCAATCCATCTTCAGGCACTTCTATCCGATAGGTTTACCTCATTGTAATTGTACAAATTAGATACGAGCAAAATGTTTTATTATTATATTTTTTTCATTAGTTTATTGGGTTAATTTCGATAATGTTTTTAATATTCTTGTTACAGTTGGCTGATTGGGGAAAGGCACCAGCAGTACAGGAGAGCATCCATATGGAGGTGCAGTCACTATTATGCGATGATGACATCGCATTTTCTACAAACCCTGTGGATATGATGAGGAAGGCCCAAAAAAATGCAATGAAGAAATCCTTAAGTTGGTATTCATAGTGCTTGAAACAGATGAGATAAGAGAAAGGGTTAAAATATTGTCTGAGAGAGCATAAAAATTGCAAGTAAGCTATCATGAGATCTTTAATTATAACATAAGTTCATTCATGGTTTTATATTTTGTACTCTTTTATGTCATGAACTAAAATATGTGTTGTTTTTACAGGATTATTTGCATCCTCATCATGCTGCTGGCCATGATCAAGGTACTGCAAGTGTTGCCCGGGAAGTAGGGGTTAGTACAAATGTCAATCTTGATCATCCTGCGAATACAACACATCATTCAACCCCATCATCCATGCCTATATTGGCGATTGAAATTTCGGCAACACATACCATGTAGGCATTCGGTAGTGCACCATTTGGCAACGAAAACATGCCACTACATGTGTTAGTACCTGTGGATATAGAGGCCGCTAGTACTGGTGATGTTTTAGCAGCATTTCCTGGATCTTCCCATATTACTAGTACGGGAACATTTCCGATCACATTTGTGGTGACTGAGGATTTCCTTCCCATAAAGATAGAGAAGGTCCCAGGTACTTTAACTTTTTTTAATTATTATTATATATAATCCAATTGAAATTTACTTATTGATCACTCTTTATAGACTAATGATCCCATGATCATTTTGCAGGAAATGATGTTTTTTATAAACATCTAAGTGATCTTACATTGGAGCTCTTCGGGCCCACCATACGTACACGGTGGAATGCCCAAAATCAAGATTTAAAAGATGAGCTCATTAACCGTTTAGTTGTGTTGTTCAGTGATAAAACATTCAACTGAACCAAGGTCCTTAAGAAAGATGGTACCTATCTAAAGTATGTGAGGGACCAATATAGGTCACATTTACAGAAGAACAGAAAGTACGAGCATCCCCCTATGATTCCAGAGAGGGAGTGGAAGGACTTGGTGTCGGATGGAAAGGAGAAGGCTGAAAAGAAAAAAGGAAAGACAACACCGGGCCAAGGAAGGTATGTGATACTATCAACAATTTAATTATATACTAATTACTCTTTCTTTTTACATAAGCTAACATATTTCAAAATTTTCAAAGGCTTCCCGACACATCGAAGGCAACAAAGGCAAGACTAGAAAAACATGGGCAACACAAACTTGGCTCTGGTGGCTATATTAAATTAGCTGCATGATTTGTAAGTATCAATAAATGAAATATTGCATCCAAATTGCAAAAAATTTTGGTTTTATCACACCATAGAAGCAAAATTCATGATCACATGAAAAAATGCAAGATTATGATTTCAACAAAGTGCCCACAGAAGAGGACCTGAAGATTGCCTTCCACCAAGGCTATGGAGCCCTGGCTGAACACCTAAGAGTCTTGACTGGGAAAACACAATCTTCCACTGCATCCAACACGCAGGTAAATAAAATCAATAAAGTTTATTTCAAATTGAATACTTGTGCAATCTATTCAATATTAATTTCCACCATAATAATGTGCCTATTTATTTTACATAGATAAGCAATGATAATACTGCACATGACATTGGAATGCATCCTAGTGAGGGTGGAGCACAACCTGCAGATGAAGGCCATGGTGTGCATCCTGATACTGGGTGTATTCATGTGCTATACAGAACACAATATGGATTAATACAATTAAACATATTTAATTGCATTTGGTGTATTAATCAATGTTATCTTTCGTGTTTCAACTTTAGAGCATGTAGAGCATGATCAACATGTTGAGCATGATCAGGCTAGACAAGATTAGGAACATGATGTGGCTCCATCAGGTAAAGAAGACCACTCTAATGTTCTTTTAAACATATTTAATTGCAATTGGTGTATTAATTAATGTAATCTTTTGTGTTTCAACTCTAGATCAGGATTTAGAGGGTGTTCAACATGTTGAGCATGAGGCTATAAGAGAATATTAGGAACATGATGTGGCCCAATCAGGTAAAGAGCACTACTCTGATGTTCTTTTAATTAATGAAATACGTGTAACAACAATAATAAAACATATCAATTTAACATTTCTTTGCTATTGCAGCAGGACCCCCTTACAGCGACGTGCACGTTGTGAGTACATGACTAGGCATACATTAAGATCATGAGAAGAGCTCAGAACAACTGAAGGGGGGAAAAATGATTTTGAAAATGATACTCCACTTCAGCATTTTTTCACTACAAAAAAGAAAAAAAAAAGTGATTGTAATCATATTATGACAACCATATTTTTGATAATATGTAAAAACTGAAAAAATGAATGTTATATGAGTGAATGAATGATATACATGTTATTAATGGATGAATGAATGAATGAATGAATGTGAATATGTTAATGAATGAATGTTATATGTTATTAATGCAAGATGAATGAATGAATGTTATATGTTATTAATGGATGAATGAATGATTAATGTTAATGATCGGGTATGGGGAATTGAGAGTGATGTGATGGGCGGGGGAGGGGACAAATGAGCTTCGACCTTCATGTGGTTGGCCCTATTAAGTAGAGAATATTAAACTATTCTCAAAACAAAGAGAAGTTCAATAAGGTAAATAATGCACTTTTCAATATAAGAAATGCATCATTTGAAGCATCAAATCAATATGCAAAGATGAAAGAAAGTGCTAACTTTTCACTATGAAAATTGTGTTGTGTGTGGATTTGGTTTCAAAGCTCTATTTTTTATTTTTATTTTAGTGGTCTCTAAAATTTGACTTTTGTGTATAACAGGTTAGTGGAAAATTTGACAGCTCTAAAGGGTTTAGAGGCTCGATTGAGATAGATACATGGATATTTGGATCTTGTTGTTGATGGGAGGATTCCACTTAATCATGAAATTTTGTACCATCTATAGGTATGCTAAAATATCTCTACTTAAATTCATTCAACTTACTGTAATATAATATTTGACAAAAATCTCCTTTTCATTATACTTAGATGGATTTTCATGCCCTGTTCCAAAGCACATGTTTTAAAATAGGCAAGAAGGATGCTGGCAAGGGTTAAGGAATTTGGCTTTACACCTGTCAATTGCATAGTTTACTTCATTCATCCAGCATATTGCCAATGCATTTTACAATTGTTGGAATCATATACTATAATTATAGAACTAGTAAAATTAAAATATGTAAGTTTCAAATATGGCATTACATATCTTTCTATGAATTTTTGAAAGAAAATATCAAAATGGAGAAGTATTAAAAAAATAATCTGCATAATTTCTAAGAGATCAGGGAATTTTTTTGTAGAGTTATCTTGAATATATTGAAGACAAAAGTAACTTATAGAGATTGAAGCAAAATATCGGTAGTCTAAAATCACCACTCAACACATCTTAGTAGTATCTCAATTCAAGAGAACTAGGTCCACTATCCATTAGGTAGTAAAACAAATAAAATCAATTCATAAGATTATCCTGTTCTAATAGGGTTGACTGGTTGCTTCTTTCTTTTTGATTGTTAGGAATTCGTCAATATACACTTGGTTTTCCTGCCTTCTCTTGCCTCGTGACCAGAGAGTTTCTGTAGAAGGCATCAAAGTAACCTTCAAGATTGACAATGGCAATGAGTACAACGTCAGTATAACTTAGTGCTAATTGGGTATGCTTTTATTTGTTCAAGACCAATTTAGATTCATTTTCTGCTCACACTACTTTAATTTACATTTATGTTTTGCTAATATCCATTTTCTTCTACATTCATATTCTTCTATACTTATTGTGTTTACAATAATGTTTTCCTTAATTTAATCTAGGGGAGAGGACCCAATACTTGAGCAACTTTCAATGTCATGTTGTTAGGATTTACTGTGAAGCTAATCCAAATTTTTCATTGCTGCTTGAGGCCATATTGTAGTGCTTTCTCTAGGAAGCCCACATGATCCCCATCAGGTATCTTCTTTTTGTAGTCTCTAAATTTCTTAGAAGAAATCAACAACCAGTTTTTCTAAATGTGGCTCCTTGTTTACACATTAATATCTCTTTTGGCAGCAATGGATCAAAGTGGATTGATGGGGTCTTAAAGAGAAGGCTCTCAAACATGGAGATCAAGAGTGGGACCAGGTAAAACCATTCATAATCATGCTCATATTTTTTTATTGACTGTCTAAGAGCTAAGTATCCAAGATAAAATTTTGTATTTTTCTATTGAATTTCTAGAGTGAGAATAATTTTGGGTTTGCAATCCTATTTTTTAATACACTAGCTAAGTATCCAAGACACACTGTAGGTACTCTTTCTCACCAAATTGCTCATTTTCCACAAATTTAGATTCTAGTGTGTAGTTTAATATTCACTAGTTTGATTTTTTCTTTTTTAGCAAAATTAGAATCCAGTTCGTAGGTTGTGCTTGTTGTCCATGACAGTCCCCTTGATCTCATGACTCATCATGGGTTTTATATTTTGCTCCAATTGTTGATCAACATCAAATGTGGCCATCATAATATCATCCATAGCCTCCATATTCTACAATTATTCATTGCTCATTTCTCATACATAGTAACCAAATAATGCAGGCCTAGAGCTTGGACTATAGATGTATGCAAAAAATGATAAATCCCTACCTCTGTAAGCCTAATTAAACACAACAACTGACATGTTGTTTGATATTTTAAACAGTCATATGACTGTCCTTTTTCTACCTTGTAAACACTTACTCAATGCATACAATAATTTATTGAAATACAAAGTTGAATGGCCTCTTAACTCTTGATACTAATGTCATTGCATTTGTCCAAATAGGGTTAATCATATTGTGATCTAAATTTTCATAATGAAGTCTTCCAATCTGTTTGACATGCTTCCCTTGTGCTTCATCGATGAGACAAGATGAGTATCTCGTTGATGAAAATTCATCATTGAGAGCATAGGCCAGTCCTCCCGATATATCTTCTCAGGCAATTCTGATCGCTGTAACAGTCTTGATCTTTCACTGATATGCCTAAATTTGAACAAATAGCTTTTTTTTAAAAAAAAATTGTATTGTTTAGTCGAATTTTTGACAGACCTCCAAAAGAGTCCGACGAATTTGCAATATATCGGACTAAATTTTATCTTAATGACTTGCCTATTTCATTGTGCGTTCGATGAAATACTGTCATTATTTCAATATGTACTATGTCGCCAAGACCCCTGCCGATGTAATCTTATCAGCGTCACATCACGGGTCGGGTAGACATTCATAACTTACTCCAATGGTATATGTCTTGCCGATATGCTTCCCTCATGCTTCGTCGATGAGACAAGATGTGTATCTCGTCGATGAACTGTCATCGTTGAGACCACAATCCAGTCCTCCCAAAATATCCTAATAGGCAATTTTGATCACTGTAATAGTCTTGATCTTTCACTAATATGCCTACATTTTAGTGAATAGTTTTTTTTTATAAAAAAATTGCATTGTTCTATCGCTTTTGCGACGAACCTCAAAAAGCATCCAATGAGTTTGCAATGTATCTGATGAACTTTCATCATAATGAATTTCCCATTTCATTGAGAGTTTAATGAAATTTTGTCACTATTTCAATCGGAAGTATGTCACCAAGATACTTGCCGATGTATGCTTATCGGTGTCAGATAGCAGGTCGGGTAGACATTCAGAACTTAATTTGATGGTATATGTCTTGCTGATATGCTTCCCTCATGCTTTGTCGATGAGACAAGATTTGTATCTCGCCGATGAAACTTTATTGCTGAGACCAAAGTCCAATCCTCCTGATATAATATGTCAGGCAATTTTAATCGCTGTAATAGTCTTGATCTCTCACCGATATTTGGAATACGTCAAAATTTTTGTCGTAATGGCGACAAAACTTTGTTGTTAATCCAACATTTTGGAAAAGGATTGACGAAACTGTCGTTGTGGTTCTGACGAACGTATGTCGTTGCTTCGACGCTTCAGTGGAGGTACGCCGCCCATGCTCCGACCACTACTCATCGGCCAATCAACGAAGTGGGCGTAGCGGCTCCGACGAGCGTGCATCGTGAGTGCGACTTTTTACAGTCCATTGGACTATAGACGAAAATTGAGCGATGGTGTTGATTTTTGCGATTCGTCGGTTGACCAACAAAACATTGTTGAAAGGTTGATGAATGGTCGTCGAAAATTGGGGTCAAATTTAGTAGTGCTATTTTATGGCCTTCTCAAAGACCTCATCCATAGTTAATGGATTATGAATATCCACATCAGCTCCAATCTGTGGCCTCAATCCTAGGATAAATTTCTGAATATGGAACCGTTCATCCATCTGATACTATGGTACATACTTCAGGAGATTAGTGAACCTCTCCTAGTACTGAGTAACTATCAGACCACCCTGTGTCAGATTCTGGAACTCTATCATCTTCCAATCAAAGAACAACTATGGAAGCCACCTTTTCCTGAAAAGTTGCAAGAACACTTCCCATGTAGTCCCACTTGGTAGTAACTTCTTCTTAGTCTTCTCATCATCCCACTAAGTAGCAGCTTCTCCAGTAAGCTGATATGCAACCCAAACTACCTCGGTCTCATTGGAAATATTTCTGAACTCAATGTACTTTTCCATCTCAATAACCCAGGCTTCAACTCCATCACCTATAGTCTTACCATCAAACTTGGGCGGTGCTACCCTTTTCAAATCTTTCACCAACTCCCCTTCAATCCTAGCTTGAGGATTTTGTGGTTCTTCAACCCTTGGATTCTCATTATTGGGTTGCTCCTGATTTTG
The DNA here is from genome assembly GCA_007115665.2 of Sequoiadendron giganteum. Taxonomy (NCBI): domain Eukaryota; kingdom Viridiplantae; phylum Streptophyta; class Pinopsida; order Cupressales; family Cupressaceae; genus Sequoiadendron; species Sequoiadendron giganteum. The sequence continues at coordinate 26,711,359 of CM021107.1, read as the reverse complement.
GGGAATTCCAACTTGAGGGTTTTGTCCTTCTTTGACACCTTGAACTTCATGTTCCAGATTATCCATTCTGGAACCCTGCTGATTCAAGAGATTGAGAATATGATCCAACTTGTCATTCTCATTACTTGCAACAACTCCTTTTCCTCTTGTACCCATTATGTATCACAATTCCTGCATCAAGGAATGTTTCTTTAGCGTAATGGAAAAAGGACCCTAGTGTTCAAACCTAGGGCTCTGATACCAAATGTAAAGAGCAAAACTCTTTAAATCATACATCGAAAAAACTTTAAATAATTTCATTTATATTCAAAATAAAGTCGACAATTCATTCATTTAGACATCATAAAAACTAGTCGATTCCAAAAATAATGACTTAAAGTCGATAAGATAGATTCAATATACAATTCCAGTTTAAATACATAAACGTGTCATAATACACAACATTGATAATAATACAAAAGAAGTTGTAATATAAGTTACAATTCAAGACTTAGGCATTCAGTCGCCTTAAGCTCTTCAATACATAATTCAAGAATACAATAATACATAAATGAAGATGACATCCTTTGATCTTCAATCCAATAGAAAATCTTCAATAATAAAGACGAGAACAAGGATCGAGCACTTTTTCCTCCCAACCTCGAAGCTTATGCTTCCTCGAAATTCTTAAATCATTCAAAGAA